>JAUPMG010008180.1:0-15784 GCA_031762675.1 Pachysandra terminalis | reverse complement strand
TAAGGCTCGTATGAAGCCGTTGAATTATCAATTATTGTATTTACTTCCGCGCACTCTGAAAGTTGTTATTGAATAAATCGAGATTTAGTTTCACCTTAGTTGTTATCTTGTGTTATGATATGACAATCCGCGGTCTAGCAATAGATCCCAAATGTCTCACCTCGTGATCCGTGCCTTTCCATCTTGGGATCTGAGTCACCGGGATCTGGGGCGTGACACAAATTTTATGGTTTACTTAGCATATCACTAGGTTATTTATCAAGATGTGTTATTCAAGGCACTTTTTCTTAAACCCACTGTACATGTTCACAACTGTTTTTTTTTTTTTTTTTGGTTCTTCTCATCCATGCCATAGTTCGAATAATCATTGTTGGTCCCTTTGCAACTTCCTTTCTCTTATTTTTTTTCCCAGACGGAATATTAGCGAGGCCGCTATGCTACCAAGAGAAACATGGTTTTGCAGACTTGGGTTTGTTCCTTGGTTTCACTTCCACAAGGTAGACTGGTAGCAAATGAAAATTGATAAAGACTTTGTTCTGATTGATTTGTCATGTAACATGGAATTTGATTGGTTTCCATGATGTTAGCTTTTATAAACAAGCTGAATATTTTTAGGTTGGAGAGATCCTCAGTTTCTACCTAATGTTGTGGGATGGGAACCAAGGCTTCGTTTGGCCCAGCTTCTATAAGTACTTATTGTAGCTTATAGCTTATATAAGCAATTTTTAAAATTAAATATGTGTTTGGTAGCGCTTATGGATAAGTGCTTAAGCAGTAGAGGAAGGCTACCCATAAGGAGAAGCTGCTCTCAGCTATTATGCGTTAAGCTATTTCACAACTTTAGTAATATTTTTAAAATACCTATTTTACCCCTAAACTTTCATATGCACTTAAATAAATGTATTTACCAAACGCTATTTTATTCAAATAAGCAATTTATTGTTGCTGTGGATAAGTGCTTATCCATAAGCACAAGCCGAGCCAAACACAGCTTAAGCATGGGAAAGAAGGTACCTAAGTGCATTAGCCTTGCTAAATCCATGGATCCAAACATGCATGATATGTTTGTACTCCCTTTATAACTTCATAACAGTCCACTTCCACAATTTCTTTTTAAGTATTTAAAAAGAAAAAAAAATACAGGTTGCTATCTGACCACTCATCGATAGGAGTGCTTATATGTTTTTTTCAGAGTGCTCTTGTCAAACATTGCAATCAAAATATTAATAATTTATTTTTATTTTTTGTATAAATTAGTCCCTTTTATAAGCTCGTGATTGTTTCTCTCTTTACTATATTTTAAACTTTCTATGAACATTTTTCTTAAACTTTAATAACTTATCATAAATTAACATTAAGTTTATCATGTGCAACGCACGTGCATTCTTACTAATTTATTAAATGTTTTTTAAGCTTTTAAGATAGTGTGTATTAATTAGTAGGTCCCACATAAATTACACTCACAGTTTAATACCTAATGTAGCCTTTTATCTTTAAAAAGAGTTTAGTTGTTATAACCTATGTTAATAACAAAAATAATAAGGGCTACTTTTGTCAAGAAAATAGTATTTAAAAATCAAATCTTTTTCTTAACTAAAAGTTGTAATTAAAAGACCATAAAACATAAAACCATTACTTTAACTCATATTACTAGATAGTTACTAATCAATCTTTAGAAATTTATAATTATAAAGGATAAAAAAGTAAAAGCCATAAAACCAAAATTCAATAATTCAAAACCTTAAAAAATTATTTCAACTTTTAAAAGTATACGATATGATATGATATTATAATTTGGTTTAAATTGATTTGGCTTATATTATATACACTAAAGTATAGATTTATTTTCGATTTGGTTTGGTTTAACCAAGGTTTCATCCCAAAATCAAACCTATCTAATTCGATTTTATAATTTTAAAATCAATTTTGAACCAAAAATCTAGAAACCCAATCCAAACCAAATCGAAGTAGCTTTGACATAACATAAAAATACTATATAAGTCAAAATTTAAAATTATGTTCACAATTCTCATAATTTTCTTGTTAACCAAACGCACAATTACATGATTTTCATTAACAATCATTCATTCCCTTGCAAACCCAAACCATCTTACGAAAGTTATTTTCTCTATTGTTCACATTTATTTCATACATATTACGTTCTCGCACTCGTATACAAACGGAGCCTTAGAGTACTGTATCTTGCGAAATACTGAATCAGGTGTGGCGCGTCATTTCCTCCGATTACTCTCTCTCTCATTCTCTCTCTCTTTCTCATCGTCCCTGAAAAACCTACTTCTCACTCTTCTGAAGAGAAACGGCCATGGACGATCTTCCTTTACAGAAGATCGCCATATCTGGCCCCACACTCGCTTCCATAATCCAACGGTTTTCATCCTCTCCGGGCGATGTTGATGGCCTCCTCTTCGGCCACGTCACCCACATAACCCCCTCCGGTCTTCCCGACGACGACGATACCGAGTCTTCCTCGACTCACTCCGACTCGTCAAATCTCATTGCCACCATTACAAGTTACTTTTGCTCCGGCACCGTTAATAGCTTCTACGACCCTGTGGGTCGACTCGACCTCACTGCGCTTCGTCGATTGCTAAGCGGTCGAGGATCCCCCCTCATAGGCTGGTTCATCGGCCGGCGTAAAACGCCTCCGCGACCTTCCATGAGAGAATTTGCAGTGTCCGCCTCTCTCTCCAGCAAAACCCTAAACCTAATTCCTCCTGACGATCCTCTCATGTCCATCGATTACCCACCTTGTGCCTTCATCGTTTTCACGACACCGTTATCGGATCAATTGATCCATACGCACGAGCACCGTGCGTTTCAGTTCCGTCGATCGGTCAGTGTTTTCGAGCCGAAATCGATGGATATCGTGAACATTGGACCGGCATTCCGGGGACATTACGGTGCGTTTTGCCCTAATTCTCCCTTCCCATTGTTATCGTGCGGGTTGAGGGATTCGTCAGTGGCGCAGGATGATAGGAATGATAATTTGAATCAGCTGAAACAGGTATTGAGGGAGCAGCATGAGTTGGATATGTGCGTGGACGGGTTTGAAATTGGGAGGTTAAATCGTTTGATTGGTTCTGAGGCTGCAAATTATACTTCGGAGTTGGAGGATTTATATGGGAAGATGCTTGCGAAGCTTGAAGGTTTGGCACGACTTGTAGAGAAGAGCTCGGCTAGGGTTCTTGAGCAGGTAAATTGATATTGTATTTTGTGTTTTGAATTTCATATCTTATTCAATTATCTAGGGTTCTTGAGCCTATCATTGAATGTGAGATAGCTTTACAGAAGCATTGTTGTTTTGTGATCATTCTACACGCAATTCGAGTACATTCTAAAGGTTGAAGTTGCATTATGGATAATTGTTATTTTGTAAACCAATTTAGGACACTAGAGCTGCTGCTATTACTGCTTTTACTAGGGTTTTTAACTGAAATTATGACTTTACTAAGGGTATACTTCACCTATGATTAATTGGATTAAGGTTTTATGTAGTTCAGTTAACTCCCCCTTGGGAGATAGTTAAAAATCTCCTTAGAGCTTTTTGTTTGCATAATTTCTCTATGTGTGATGTTCAGGAAGCTTGAGCTTAAGAATTGTCAAATCCGTTCTTGCATCTAGATGATGACATGGATACAAGCATCTGGCAGTTTATGTCTCGAGTGTGCATAAGCTCAAACTTTTTGATCAACATCCTTTCTTTATAAAGCTTTTCTTAAGTTTTAAATATGGCTTTATGTATTTAGGTTGATTAGTTCCCTTTTCAATATATTCTTTCAAATAATTTGGTGGTGGATGTCTTTATAGTTGTTCAAAAAGATACAAGCATCTGGCATTATGGATAATTGTTATTTTGAAATGAATCCCTCCAAGTTGCTGCTTATATTGCTTGTCTGAATAATTGACAGGAAAATCGAAATACAAAATTAAGGTACAAAGTTACTGGCTTGGAGTAGTATTTGGACACTTGGAGGGATTCATTTCATTTTGTCAGGTGATACTTACGTTTCTCCAGTATAATTTTGTTGTGATTATCTGGTGAAACAATGCTATTTATCTGGCATTCATATAATTGTGATGGTCCATAAATTATGAATTTTAATTTTTAAGACACAAAAAGGCTGAAAAAGAAACTCATTGGCTAATTCCAGTATAATCATGTTGTCATTATCGAACTAGACAATGTTAACTATTTGGCATTTGTATAATTGTAATGATCCATAGATTGTTTTGTATTTGGTTTGTTTTAATATGCTTCATGGAGATGGCTGATATTTCATTTTTTCCCCCTTAATGTAGTATATTTTTCTTTCTTGCTGCTTTCATGGCTCTTGTATGAGTCTTACTCTGCTTTATTTTATTTGTACTTCGCAGTTGGTTTGCTAACTTGTTCTTTCCTTAATTATATATATATATATATATATATATATATATATTCATCTGGCCATTATTAATCCAAAAAAAAAAAAAGATTCATAAACTATTAAGTCATCAGTATCAAACCTTTTAAGTCCAAAAAGCTGAAAGAGAAACTCATGGCTAAATGCAAAGTTTTAGGACTTTTTAATAGAATGTTAGCATCTCCATTTCCATTGTGATTTAGAATAACCCCATATTGTAAAACACCAAGTCCTTGAGTTGCCTTCACAGTTAGTTGTCTTAGTGGAGTGGGAAATCCTCCAATTTGTACTAATTTATGACAGGGAATGAAACTGTACTGGTAGCAATTGTTTTCGTTTGATACTTCCCATTTGAAGTGTTAAATATTGAAGAGTTAGGATTAGAGAAGGAGAAGAAGAAGAAAGGAAGGAGAAGAGAAAGAGAGAAAGATTAAAGAATAGGTTTAGGCAACTTGATCAACTCCTTCACCTTAGCACATATTTATATTAAAGACAAGAAAGTATAAAAATACCCTTGGACCATAACATAAAATAACCCAAACAATAATACTACTCTAACATGTTCAAGCTGGAGCATATCGATCAAATAGGCCCAGTTTAAAACATGACCGCTGAAAAGAAGTACGAGCTAATGTCTTGGTAAGAATATCACCCAGCTGATCATCCGAGCAAATATAAGGAGTTACAATCTGTTTCCTATCAGTAAATTACTAGTAAAGTGATATTCAACCTCCATATGTTTTGTGCGTTCATGAAACACATGATATCAATAAAAATAGCGGCTTGATTGTCACAATGCATCCACATAGGAGTAAGAATAACAACACCAAGATCCTGAAGGAAAGAATGAAGCCATAACATCTCTGAAGCAGTATGAGCCACAGCTCTATACTCCGCTTCAGCACTAGAGCGGGCAACGGCATTCTGTTTTTTATCTGTTTTTTACTGCGCCAAGTAACAAGATTATCCCCAACAAAGGTACAATAGCCAGAGGTAGACCGCCTATCAGAACGACCACCAGCCTAGTCAGCATCACTAAAGCCTGTTATAGTCAAGAATGCAGAAGGTCGGTAGAGCAATCCTCGCCCAGGAGCACCCTTAAGTTAGCGCAAGATGCGGCAAAAAACATCAAAATGAGGTTGGCGAGGAGCATGCATATACTAACTAACCACACCAACGTCATAGTTAATGTCAGTGCGAGCGACTGTAAGATAAATTAATCTCCCAACTAGGCGTCTCTATCGAGCTACATTAGCAAACAATCCCCTTGCTCACTATCAAGTTGAACAGTGGAGTCCATGGGAATATCAATAGGTCGAACACCTAATAAACCAGTCTCAGATAGAAGATCAAGCACATACTTCCTTTGAGGTAGAGAAATGCCCCGACAAGAACGAGCAACCTCAGTCCCCCCAAGGAAATTACAAAGAACACCCAAGTCGTTAGTATGGAATTGCTTACTGGAATTTCTTTTCAAATCAGCAATGCCTGTGGAGTCACTCCCAGAGATAATAATGTCATCCACATACACTATCAGGACAATAATGCCAACAGAAGAGTGACAAATAAAGATAGATTGGTCAAATGTAGAGCGCTGGAAACCATGGGCAAGTACAACAACACTGAATCTATCAAACCAGTCATGGGGAGGCTTCTTTAGACCATACAAAGCCTTTTGCAGTCGACACACAAGGTACTCACTATCAGCAGCCACATATCCGCAGCCACATATCCAGGTTGTTGTTCCATGTACACTTCCTCTTGAAGATTGCCTTGAAGAAATGCATTCTTGATATCAAGCTAATATAAAGGCCAAGAACGACTGATAGCAACAGAAAGCAGGATCCGGACAGAGTTAAGACAAGCCACATGAGAGGTCTCTAGATAGTGTACGCCATTGGCTTGTGTGTAACCCTTGGTAACCAACCGTGCCTTAATACGCTCAACAGAACCATTTGGAAGATACTTAACAGTGTAAACCCAACGACAACCTGCTGGATGTTTCCCAAGGGGGAAAGCAGTAAGGTCCCATGTTTGATTCTTGGAAGAGCACTCATTTCCTCATCCATGACATGTTTCCATTCAGACGAAGATAAGGTTTGCTTATAAGATGTGGGAATGGAAATTGAGGACAAGGTACATGCAAAGGACTGCATGCAAGAGGAAGCACGATCATATAAAACAAAATTAGCAATAGGGTGCTGAGTACAAGTACGTTTACATCGGCGTAAAGCAATATGTAAATCATCAATAGCAGTAAGAGAGGAGGAAGGAGCAAGCACTTCTGATGAGGAAGATGTGGCATCAAGACCATAAGAAACACGACTCCTATCTTTGGATCTCTGATAAACCTGTAAGGGAGGATTTGGTGGATGAACCAATGGCAGGGGAAGAGTGGGAGAAGGAAAAGAGGGCTCTGTCTCACGACTAGATATAAGATCGACTGACAAACACTGACCTTGTGAAGAAAAGGCGGTGAATTCAAAAAAAGTAACATCAACACTTAAAAAGTATCGCCGAGATTCGGAACTATAACAACTATAGCCCTTCTAAGTACGAGAGTATCCAAGAAAAACACATTTGTGAGTTCGAGGAGAAAATTTATCTCGGCCAGGATCAAGTACATGAACAAAGACAATATAGCCAAACACACGAGGGGTGAGTGAGAAGGGTGAGAGACAAGGAAATAAAAGAGAAAACAGAGATTGATGATGTGAAACAACAGAGGATATATGATTGATGAGATGACAGGCAGTGAGAACATGATCACCCCAAAAATGTTTGGGTACCTGCGGATTAAATAACAAGGTAACAAATGGTGATACTTCCATTCAACAACACCATTTTGTTGAGAGGTGCCATTACAACTGTTTTGTTGAATAATACCATGATCAACACAAAAGGAACTCATGATAGACTGTGTATATTCTAACGCATTGTTAAATCAAAGAATTTTAATGCGTTTACCAAACTGAAAAAGGTTTCATTATAAAATTTAGAAACAATATTAGGAAGCCTAGAGCTCTCTTTCATCAAAAATAACCATGCCATTCGAGAATAATCATCAATAAATATAACAAAATAAAGAAATTCATTCAAAGTAGGAGCGCGGGAAGGCCCCCATATGTCGGTGTGGACAATAGCAAAGGATTCAGACTGACAACTATGACCACTTCTCGAAAATGAACTACAGTGATGCTTGCCCAACTGACAAGATTCACTCTCTAAACTAGACACATGACTCAATGTAGGAATAACTTGTTTAAGTTTGGCCAAAGACGGATGACCTAGATGAAGGTGTCATTGAAGGGGCGACACAATAACACTCAAAGCAGATGAAACTCAAGAAGAACCATTAGGATCCAGGTAATCACAAACCAATCATCTTCTTCTTCTTGAGGTCTTTAAAGACATGAGGTAGGAGAAAAAGAGTTTCAAGTTGCCAAGTTTCTCTCTGGATGAACGAGAGGGTAAACGGCGGTAGAATCCAAGAAAGGAGAAGTAAACCTCGCCCATTTGTGGCCAACAAGTGGGAATTCTGTGTAAAGGCTTTCCGCCCATTATTGATCTTCACTTTAAGTAAGCAGGTCGGAAGCACTTGGCAACTCACTCGTGGGGCATGATATCCCAAAATTCTGCAAGTACTTGCTGCACCAATTTTTGGCCTTGCACCGACCATCTAATGGACCATGGACTAAACGACCACTGCCTGAAAGGACTATGTCAAGGGGCCTGCCCCCCCCGCAATATACTTCTCACTTGGTGAAACAAGAAATTTAGGAACAACTCAATTCCTTGTTTGCACCAAGCAAAGTGGAACTCCCCCTTCACACTGAAAGGAAAAATTAGGAACATAGAGACTAGAGGATAAGGATAAAGAATTAGTAGGACTGACAACACCTTTTCCAAGGACAGGATGAGAAGACCATCAGCTGAAACAATATGATGTTTAACATGATGCAAATCCGAAAAGAAAGATGGTATACCAGACATATGTGAGCTAGCTTCAAAATCAATGACCCAAGACGAAATCAAATGGGCCACACGTGAAATATTACATGAATTAGCTAGTGCAGTAGTAGATGAAGAAGAGGGAAGAGTAGTGCACAATGTCTGAACCAGCTTGTTCAGTTGAGTAGTGAGTGCATCGCGAGAATCAGAACTAGGAGGAACATGTCCAGAGGAAGTAGAAAGAGACTGCGGCTGTGAAGAACCATCTATAACCTGATGCAGTAAGGTTCAGTATGATTAGTACCACCATGATGATCGCACTTCCTGTCACCACGTCCATCTGTACGACCACCACCATGAGAACCATCACGAAAGCTACAATCTCCACGACCACCATGAGCATTGCCACGAAATCCAGAGCCACGACTCCCACTGATAGATACTAAAGCATAAGGCTCTAAAGTGGTGACAGTGGAACCAATTACATTGGAGCTCTATCGCAAAGTTGAGCTCAACAATCGAGAATAAGCATTAGCAGCGGTAGGTAAGGTCTCACTAGCAAGGATATGATCTTTAAAATCACGTGGATCAGAATCTAAATCATATAGCAAGGAAGCAATCATAAATTCTTCTCAATGACGTTTCTATTGCTCCAAATCAGTAATAAAGGGCCGATGCTGGAGTAGTTTATCCCACAAATTCTTAAGTGTGCTGCAAAACTCAGATAATGGTTTCCCTGTCTGCTTGGTGGTGAAAATCTTCTCATATAGCACATAAACACGAGAAACATTACTTTGATTCGAGAAAGAATTTGTAACAGAGTCCCAAATCTTTGTAGAAGAGTCACAAAATTCAATTGTAGTAGCAACATGAGGTTCCATACTATGCCATAGCCATCCTATAACAACAGAATCCTCACACATCCAGTCTTCATATTTTACATCTGTCTTAGGCGGAGGATCATCAGTCAAATACTTCAATTTACGTTTTCCACGCAGAAAATTTTCACAGCATATGCCCAAGCTATGTAATTCAAACCATTCAATCTTCTCGAGGTAATGGGTTTAGGCATATTATCATCCTTTAAGTGTTTTTCCTCAGCCATGATAGATCCAATTTAAACAAGAAAACAACTCAAACAATGTAAAACCAAGAGAGAATAGATCAACCAGCCAATAACAGATGAACCAGAGCTAAGAGAATTCAAAAACAACCCAATGCAAGGCACAAACTCATTATCCAACCATCAAGAATTTAGAATAGGATCAAACAAACTCAGCATAGTCCAAACATTGAAAACCTGAACAGCTGGAAGCCTAAAACAGAGAGGCCAAACTCTAGAGAGAACAAAATAGGGCTAGAAACTGAACCAATCGATCAGCCATCAACCACAACAACATACCACAAGATTTTCGGCCCCTATAGATCGGGTTCTAACCACTTGATCCAACCAAAAACAGTCCAAATCGCAGATTGCAACATCGATGTTGAAAAAATAAAACATTCAAAAATTAAAAACTCACATTAAATGGCTTCAATCACCAGGAGAGAGAGAGAGAGATCATCGCTGAACCTTGCTGAACCTTGGTGTCCATACAGATGATGACGTCAACATGACATCATCATATGGACGCTAACGTTAGCCTTTCTCAATCACCTTGCCATGACCGCTAGACTATTTTAATGGCTTCTATGTTTGGATTGGGTGCTCTGATACCAAGTTGAAGTGTTAAATATTGAAGAGTTAGGATTAGAGAAGGTAAAGAAGAAGAAAGGAAGGAGAAGAGAAAGAGAGAAAGATTAGAGAATAGGTTTAGGCAACTTGATCAGCCCCTTCACTTTAGCACATATTTATACTTCAAGATGAGAAAGTACAAAGATATCTTTGGACCATAACAGAATAATCCGAACAATAGTACTATAACATTCCCTAATCATGGTAATTTCATATAAATGAGAGAGGAACTCGAATTAATTGTTGCTTTGTTCTATTGATTACAGTTACGGTTGAGTTCTATTCTGGGATCTTGGAATCATCATGATTGTATAGCTTATTTTGCAATCACCCTTAATATATAATAGGATGGCAGTCATATTTTTATTTATTTATTTAATTTTCATCTCCTGGTTCTATCAAGGTTCAAATATTCAATCAACCGTAAGCTCCTAAATTGTACCTATCATGTATGATTAGATAGATTCAATCAACTGTATGCAAATTGATTCATTGGTTAACAGAGATCTTTTGGCAGTTACTTTCCATCACTAAACTATTCTGCATACAGAGCTTGGCGTTTTTGTATTCTTACCCTGGTATTACGATGTTGAATCCATTTTTATTTTTTGTTTGTATTGATTACTCAAAGCAGCTAGGCGTAGAAGATTGTTAAGATGACATGCAATTATATGTTACAGCTTCAAGTGTGTGATAACAGCAATATTGTACTTGCTGTTGAAGCATCACATGGTTAGGGTTGTTTTGATTGTTTACTCTTCATAAGTTGGCATAAATTTTGATTTTTTTTTTCCCCAATCCAATGAGAACTTGACTTTTTCTTTTCTTTTTAGGTTTTTGGAAACCTCCAACCAAGAAAGCACGATTGTTTTAGCGTAGTAATATTTCTTTTTGGCAAAAGACTGATTATGTGAAGGAAGGAAAGAATGAAATGAATTCATAAATGAGGAAGGAACTCAAATTGAAAGGTACTTTGTTCCATTGGTTAAAGTTATTACTGAGTTCTGTTATGCCTTGTCATATATACTTATATACTATAAAGGAGAAGGGTGTATTGTAAAGTGTGTCAAGATATTTTTAATTTTTTTCAAGTAATATGATAAATTATCTAATATAATTAAGGATATTATTATCTTTTAATAAATTCCAGGAGGCTATGGTTAAGTTTTCAGAATAACCGTTCCTACTTCATTTCGCTTGTAAAAAAGATGACATGGCAATAAAACGGTTATAACGTTCTAAAAGTGTATCAATGTACCAGTATTGTCGTAAAAGCCTGTTAAATAATGGTGTTCGCTTTCTCTTGACAATTGTTTACATTCTTAGTTATATTGGGAACATTTCCAATCTCATCTCTTACGATTGATCGATTTAAATTGAAATCCCAAGGGTCTTATTGTTTCACAGAATTGTAATTGGTGCTAGAAATTATAATTTCAATTCTAATTCATTGAGAATTGAAATTGAGATTCTTATGATTGGATGTCAAAGAAAAATTAGAATTTGGATTTTTTTTTCTTGATCTTATGAGGAATGGGAATGACCAAGGACGAAGAGGATGGTGTTAAAAAGGTTTTTTTTTTAGTTTTTATTATTGCTTAAAGTTAGAGGTGACAAAATCTAAGGGTGATAAAACCTGACTTGGCTTGCCCACACACCCCTGAACCCCTCTGGGTCAACCTGCGGATAATAAGCTGGTTCGATTGGGTTGACGGTTTTTACACAAAAAATCTGTTAAGCTACCCAACCCTAATCAAACTTGAGCACCCCATTTATTAAATGGGTGGGCTTGGGTTGATCTATTTCTGGTCCAAATCGAACCAGACCTTATAGCAACATATTTTAGCAACATATTTTGAGGACGAAAATATCTTTATATACCTTGTTTAATGATCTTAAAAGCAAAATAGTTACTTATATGTAAGAGGAAGGACGCTTCGTAATATTGAAAATTTTGAAAACTCTAACTATATCTTATAATTATAGGATAAATTAATAATTTAATTTTTTATCTATCATTTTAACGTAACAATTGTTAGAGGTGTATTATGGTCAAAGGTCAATTGCTGTTACTGATCGTTAGACCCCGTTTAGCCCAATTAGGGTATTGGTTGTAATGGCCAAGGTTTGAGGGATACTTGTTACCATTATGCCAAACTTAAGGGAGGCCTATTGTGATTTACCCAAAATTTTAATTAAGCTTTTCATTAATTAAATTATATAGAGAGAAAAAAAAAAACACTATGAATGAACTAACTAATTTCTTCAAATTAAGGAAACTAGCTCCATGCGATGTAATTGATATCTGTTTGTGGGTTTCTATATAAATTACTATAAATTGTATATGTAGTTTTAATTACACCAGAATCTCTACCTTTTTATTTTATTTTTCTCTAAATTAAATGGAAGAAGGAAAAGATTAATCGTAAGCATTTTCATTATAAAATCTTAAATCAATAACCGTGTAAAAATGGGAACGGGATCCTCTGTTAAATAGCTAATTGGATTGGCCCTGTGATGTGAGACAGCTTGAGGGGGCAAGGCCCCTTGAGGCTGTCTCACATCACAGGAGCAGTCCCTGTTAGCTATCTAACAGAGAATCCGCTCCTGTAAAAATGATCTAAGAGAAGGGATGAAGACACTTACCAGCACGTTGGAGACGAATTTACATTGTTTCCAAGGCCTCAGCAGAAAGTGAATGGTATGGGTAATGATAAAATATAAATCTGGAGAAAATTACGTCCTTTCCATGACATAGTGTTTCATTACTTTCTACGTTATTGCTTTTGGGCATTCTCTCCCATCTCATTGTTTTTCCGTCTAACTACTACAGGATTCAAAGCTGCAATAGAAGAAGAAAGGAAAAGAGGGAATAGAGAGGAAAAAAAAAAAACTATAACGGAATGACAGAACGGATGCATTGTAATAAGGCTATTGACCGTTGTCATATTAGGACATTAAGTAGAATGAACAGGACGTTGACATTATAAATGAGGAGAAACAGTTTAGGACCTTTAGGTAAATTCTCTCATCAGATGCCTGATGAGGTACAAGTTCGTTTGCCTTGCCTTAGGTACAAGTTCGTTTGCCTTGTATTTAGTGGACTTGTCACGTGTACTAAAATTTGTCAGTGAAAAAAAATTTGTATCTAGTGGACTGTCTAGATGATCCGGCGGTTTAAATTAATCTTTTTTGACATGTGGCGTGATCTTAAAACGCGTACACACGTAACCTAATACGAATCCCTGCATCTTTTACTATAACTTCTTCTCTACCCTTTGATGAAGAGGTGAGGAGAAAAGATACACCGGTATATACATTATTTGTATAAAATAGTTACCTATTCTCCCTACTATCTTTTGCGTGTGAACGCCGAACGACGCGCGCACTCTTATTGGGCCACGTTAACTGTACTGATGGTCTTTTGGCATGATATGAAAGAAACAATTATCTTTATTCTAATCAAGGTTTAACTTGTTGGTCAAAGGTTAACTCATGCAGTGAAGGAAACCTTACAGGAAGAGACGGTTATTGTACACCTCGCCAGAGGCTAACCACCCCGAGATGCTCAATTCATCAAGGGTTAGTCATCCTCAAAAGGACTAAGGGTTAGTCACTCTTTTCAAATGACTAAAGGACTATCTCTTTCGAATGACATCAATAAGGGTTTATCACCCGTAATAGACTACTCATTCGATTGACTTCAAAAGAGTCCTTATCAAAGGAACTCCTGAAGTACACTTTTACACTTATCCCTAGGAAACACCTCTGAATGTAGATCTTTACTGACTTTGAAGTACCTTCAAAAAGGAGTACTTCTGTAATAACCTGAACTTTTATAGAGATTAATTCATAATTAATTAAAAATATAGGGGTAATTTAAAATTTCAGAAGATAGTTACACCTTTGACTTTGACTTCTTGTGATTGGTGGGTTGCACAATGAGAAACTAAAGTGCTTCACACACAATTATAACTCTTTAAGTTAAAATGTGTAGCTAAGATATTTTAGGAACATTTAAATCATAACTTAAAAGTTAATAATATTATAACCTAAAGTAATTAATAAATTAAAACTATAGGTTATGAACAGAGGACATTTCAGCTTAAATTGAAAACTGGTTTACTAGATTAAACTAAAACTAACCAAACAAGACCTAGCTCTAATAATTAATTAGTTGGACTTAAGTAAAACCCAATAAGATTAAAGCCCACCTAAACTTAAGCCCAATTAGGTTAATTAAATTAGTAATTTTCGTGCTAATTAATACATGATAATTAAATGATAAGTTATAATACAACTAGGACATTAGATTAAGATTAAAACAACCATTAATATAGCTAATATGATTTGAAGACTTAAAATCATTGGTTAGGATTAATTAGACTAATCTAAAGGTTAGTACTAAAGGTTAAAGAACCTAATCTAATTAGGATAAGGTTAGGATAGAGTAATCATTAACTTACATTAAAACTACAACACCTTTAATCTAAAGGCTAGTATTTAACTAATCTAATCTAATGGCTATAAACCAAACTTAATTCTAAACTAAATTTAACTCTAGAACAACTAGGAGACAAGATTAAAAGTCATATATGCACTGGTTTGGTCATCCAAATCATTAAACCAAAATCCGGGTTGATAGCTGGAGCTAAGGGTGGTGGAAGTTCAGATTTGAACTGTGTTGAAGAAGAGGAAGATCCAAAGTTTTAAGCAAGGTAAGTAATTTTGATTACTTTATATTTTTGATTTGGATTAGGTGATATGCCATATTCTCTGAATATGACATAACACATCGAATTCAAACTCAATCATAAACTGTTTTACATAAAACTTAAGTTTTCTAAGCTTAATCAATCCAAGCAAGGTAAGGTGGTTGTTTGATTATTATTTTGATTTGGTTTTGTTTGGAATTGATTTTAAATATTAGTCTCTGTTAAAGAAATTGCTAAAATCAACTTATTCATGATAAATTATGTGAAATTACACTTTCTGGGCCAACCTGCAGACTGCTGGTGTGCCGACTAGCCTGCCAATTCACCCAGGTGGGATCCAGCAGACCTACCGGCAGGCCGGTAGTCTGTTGGTAGCCTGCTGGACACCTCATATTGATTGTTAAGTACTGTTTAGACTATCGAATGACCAACCGGCGTGCTGGTTAGCCTACCGGTAGCCATTAATTGCCATTATTGTATAAGAATTGAAAAACCCACTTCTGTCTAGGTTGCCGGATGGCCAACCAGTGTGCCAGTCAGCCTGCCAGCCAGCCTTAGACCCTGCACCAGTTAATTTGGCCCCTGTCTAGGCTGTCGGATGGCCAACCGGTGTGTCGGTTAGCCTACCGGTCAGCTCTTAGACTTTGAATCTGATGTGTTTTGCCCTGCCTAGGCAGCCGACAGACCAACTAGCATGCCAGCCAGCCTGCTGGTCAACCCAGGTTGGGTTATTTGAATTGAATTGTGTGTTGTATTGATTTCTGAGCTAATGTATTGGTTGAATGATGATTATAATTATTTCATGATTTGAATTGATGGATAGTTTAACTATTTTACAATTGATTATACTTAAATCATATACCATGATTACTTAAGTTGAATTGATTATCATGATGACTTATACCATAATATAAATCTCATATTTTCATATTTAGTTTTATGACACAACTGTACACTTAAAT
>JAUPMG010008179.1:0-44981 GCA_031762675.1 Pachysandra terminalis | reverse complement strand
TATAATACATATTTCCTAATCTAATAATTATCCAAAAGACACGGAAGACAAATCACAATCGGACTTAAACTTCTGAACAAACACGTAACTGTAACTGTATACGTGTGCACTCGATCGCACTGACCCTGCGCTCGATAGTAGTTTTGTGCTCGATCGCAGTACGATTGATCCTACTGCGATCGATCGCACTGTGTAATTCTGGGCTGCACTTGGACTTGTTCCTTTTGGGCTTCACTTGGGCCTTCTCTGTGGGTTTCCTCCATGGGATTCAAGGTGTAATTGGGCTTGGCTTTGGGATTTTATCACCTTCTCTTACGCGCCTTGAAGCTGGATCCAATTGAAGCTTTAGTGGCTTGGTTTAAGCCCACTTTCTCCTCATCCTTGTCAGATCTGCAAAATAGTAAATCGCATTAATTCATTCACATTAACATACCTCTAAGACTAACAAATAATAGTAATAAGCCTTAGAGTGAAAGTGTTTCATGCTGAACAGGGACTGCCTCTATTATCAAAGTTGGGCTGGGAGACCTCTTAAATGTATGACACAGAAAGAAGCCGAAGATGTAATGCAAGAAATGCATTCGGAAGACTACGACGCTCATCATTGCTTATTAGATCAATTACTGCAAACGGGATACAACTGGCGCACCGGGCAAAGAGATTTGCATGAATATTTGAGATATTCCTACCAATGTCAAGTGTTCAGCCAAAAGATTAATGCTCCTCATGTTGAATTTGAGCACATATCTACTCCATGGCCTTTCCATTCGTGGGGTTTAGACTTGATTGGGCCGATCAGTCCTAACTCGGGCGTTCACATATGGATACTACCGCAACAGAATATTATTCGAAATGGTTGGAGGATATTCCTATGAGATGTGCTATGGGAGCTGCCATCAGCAATTTCATTTGAGATCACATAATTTGTAGGTTCGGAATCCCTCACAGGATAATTTTACACAATGAAACTCCATTCATCAACAAATACGTAAGATTGTTGACGGAACATTATGGAATCAAGCATGTCAGGATGACTCCTTATTATCCAAACGGAAATGGGCAAGCTGAGGCTACTAACATGACTTTATTCAGGATCCTTAGTCGCATGATACATGATCAAGGAGGGAAGTGGCACGAAAAGCTTACTACAGCTTTATGGGCATATCATATCACGAAGAGGTCCTCAACTCAAGATTATCCTTTCTCAGTCTACGGAAGTGATATTATTTTACCAGTAGAGATCAAGGTACCCTCTGCTCGAATAGCCTTGACAGCAGCTCAAGAGGATGACGATATTGATGAGATTGGTGGACTATTCAACGAATAGGACTTGGTTGATGAAAGAAGGAGCAATGTCGAGGATAAATCTGTTGCATACCGAGACTGTCTCTCGAGAGCATGCAGCAAGATGGTCCATAATCGCGATTTTAAGGAAGGGGATAAAGTACTAAAGGCGGTCATTCAAGTGCGCACCAATTTATCTACTCCCAAATTCGCTCCAAAATGGGAAGGTCCCTACATCAAACGCGAAGTTGCCGCGAGTGGATATTACCTTCTAATTCAGACAGATGGGACGCCTTTTGACCCCATTAATGCCAGATGGATTAAGTTGTATCATGAGGGCCATTTTGGCGAAGAATGAATTTTCTATCCTTTCCTTTATGTTTCATATCGAATAGTAAGAAATCATATGTTATCCGTGTTTACTATTGTGTGTGAATGGTAGTCAATATGAACAAGGAGGAGATCGTTCTCATTCTTAATATAAAGCCATCTTTTTATATAGAAACTAGAAATACTTCAAAAAAAATAACAGACACTGACACGATAGATATCTTTCGCTACTACATAGCACTCCTACACTAATCAAAAGGAAGCATTGGTACTGATCTGACTAAGAATGAGAGAGTGACGCATATCCCTTTACGCGTCACTCTTCTCGTCTTCGTTGGCAGGATCTATATGCATCTCACCAAAATATGATATCATTTGGGCCTTGAAAGCATTCAAACCCCAGAGGTGATCGAAAATGATCCTACGACGTGTGGCAACGTCCTCCCTGACTCCTATTAGATTATACGGGTCAGATTCTCGACGGATAACGGGTTTCTCCCCTTAGTTGAACACGATGAGCATGGTTTGGCATGCCCTCCATCTGATGTTCCAATACCCGTGCTCGAGTCTCTAAGGTTGACGCAGCTTGGTAGGAAGGATCCATCCTGATGGCAAGGAATATGTTGTAACACTTTCCTTGCCCGCGCTTCATTTTCTCCACTTCTTCATAGTAGCCTCGCGCTTGATAGAATAATGCATCATCAAGAAATTGACAATGAGAATGCTCGTCCAAAGAAAGGCGACGGAAAAGACCTTCGTAGTATGGACATGCCCTCTCGAGGGATAATGATGCTATTTCCTCCACTAAAACAAAATAGTCTACCCACATCACCCTACGAAAGGATAGGTGGTCGATCATCCAAAAAACTTCGAAGAACATCAAGAAAGCCTCCAACAAGTTCTCTATTGCCTCACGAAGGGATGGAATAGTATGAGGCCAATGGACTTCGAGACGCTTAGGATTAAGTGCCTCTATGTCGTTCAATTCGCGAAGACGTATGAAGGAGTGTCTACAATATTCCAAGGAAGGAGGTTCTTAGATCCCAGGAATTTTGCCCGAATTCCCGCCATGCGTCATTGATCTTACACTACTAAGTTCAAACTTATCTCTTTTACAGGTCCGGAGGAAATGAAGGACAATACAGGGCAAGGTAAGTTCTCTTAGACTCACCCTTTATCCTTTGTATAGAGATTTGAAAATATTTTTGTTAAGCGTGCCACTTAATTATGGTGACCCTTCTAAGGAGCACCATCAGGGTCCTTCTATAAGAGATCTGCTAAAAGAACACCGCAAGTGAGCTTGCTATTCTTGAGCCAAGAATGTATAAAAGAAAGTATCTCGGCATACCAACCAATCTCGCTCTATTCGCGGATAATTGTTTTTCCTCTTCCAAAAGTTGAACCTTCAACACTTCTATCTTGGACTCACGAGTGGCTATACGAGATTCCAAAATCTCATAGGAGATCAAGGGAGCCTTCAATTCCCTATAATCCGTGACATACCCAAAGCTGTTTCTATGTTCTTCAAATGAGCAACTAGCCAATCTATCGTCATCCCTGCTACGATGGGATCTTTCAACTCTCTTTGCATATCGTGTAGGTCCTCCAAAGAGAGCACAGATAATCGTGTTTCTTGAAGATGCCAGACTATGGAGCATATTATTGAATAAAAGAGACCTCGAACTCGACAAGAGGAAAAAGTCATAACTGCACCCGGATCACCATGGCAATCAATAATCTTCCAAAGAGTTGAACCATAAACAAACCAACATGGAGCGAGCTTCTGCTTCAACGAGAAGGAGTACTAGGTCAACATGGAGGTTCGCGACCCCTACAACCAACAATTCATCATCCAAAAAATCATTAGATTGATCGTTTCTAGCGGAGCAAAAGGAATTCCCCCCCTTGATCCGAGTAAGATTGATCTCCTCCTTGAACTGTGGGAGAAATGGGTGGTTAAGTAATAACATTATCCTCGCCCAATGAAGAGGCGTCATCCTGATCCTCTTCCGCACAGATGAGAATTGTCAAATTTGTGGAGGACGCCCTTTCTTGCTTAGTATAAGGTGGCACCAAGGGAACACTAGGATCATCATTTCTTCTATTTCTCTTGATATTCCCTTATTTTTCTTAAGGGGAGATTTTGAAGTGGTGGGAGCATCGGTCACCTTGGGAGGAAGTGCGGTCGATTTCAGTATAGTACATCTAACCGCACTAGCCGAGGCTTCGGGAGTCTCTTCTCAAATTAGATACCATCTGTAGCATCTCCCACACTGGGAGTAGGAGGACACTCATTTTGACTTGTTTCCTCTAGAGGGAACACAAAGCAAAATGCATAATAAGAAAAAGGTGGTACAATAGTAATAATAAAAAAAATAATACAAGTATGTACACGACATAGAGAAAGGGGCATGAATAAAAGTTTTGATTTCGTACCTTCCACACAAGGAGACGAGGTCGTCGACTAATAAGTCCAATCTGTTGTCAAGAGTACCCAAAAACATTGCCACCAAAGGAAATCACAAACCTCACGCCAAGCGCACCGCCATAGCAAAATGGCGATTCTAAACTTTTTAATGTGGAAGAACTTCAAAAATATACCTCGAAAGAAATAAGGCAATGAAAGCCTCAAACATGTGGGGAGAATCATACCTTTACCAATAGTCTCCTTTGGCACGTCTCCAACATTTTTCAAGGATTTTACGTCCTTAAAGAAATATCGGATTGCAGATACATAAAATGTGAAAGCAGGACAGTGGCCGAGACTTCATCCCAAGATATATTGCAAATGATTAACTTGTAAGAGCAGGCAGACGATAGTGGAATACCCATGGATATATTGGCACCTTTCCATGGCACAAGTCACTTCAAGCCATGATGGCCATGCTCCCGAACAGTCGAGTTGCAAGATCAACGTTACCTAACGACCAAGTCAGAACATCCAGTATTACCAAACGTCCAAGTTGCAAGATCAACATTACCGAATGGCCAAGTTGCAAGACCAATGTCACCAAACGGCCAAGTTGCAAGATCAACATTACTGAACGGCCAAGTTGCAAGACCAATGTCACCAAACGGCCAAGTTGCAAGACCAAGGTTACCGAACGACTAGGCCGGAATGTCCAACATTCCCAAATGACCAAGTCGCAGGCCTAACATTACCTAACGGCCAAGCTGCAAGTTCAACGTTGCCAAACAATCAAGATGGAATTTCCAATATTCTGGACACCAAAATTAAGAACTCCAACGTCCTCAGATGCCTCAGTTGAGAACTTCAATGTTCCAAGAAGCTGTTGCTACCCAAACCGAGAACTACATCGACATCAATACAGCAACTTGTCGAAAGCGTGAAGGTCTAAAGACCTCGAGAATACCTAGACAAAACTAGTCGAAAGTGTTAAGGTACAAACACCTCAAGAGCACCTAGACACCACTCGTCGAAAGCGTTATGGTCTAAAGACCTAAAGAATGCCTAGACAAAACTAGTCGAAAGTTCTAAGGTACAAATACCTCGAGAGCACCTAGACACCACTCGTTGAAAGCGTTAAGGTCAAAAGACCTCGAGAATGCCTAAACAAAACTAGTCGAAAGTGCTAAGGTACAAATACCTCAAGAGCACCTAGACACCACTCGTCGAAAGCGTTAAGGTGTAAAGACCTCGAAAACACCTAGAAAAAACTAGTCGAAATTGCTAAGTTACAAAGACCTCGGGAGTACCTAGACACCACTCATCGAAAGCGTTAAGGTCTAAGGCCTCGAGAACGCCTAGACAAAACTAGTCGAAAGTAATAAGGTTCAAAAACCTCGAGAGCATCTAGACGAACCGTCTCGATAGTGCTAAGGTTGAAAAACCTCGAGAGCACTGAGACAAACAGTCTCGAAGGTACTAAGGTTTAAAAACCTCAAAATTATCATGACTGGGTAATCTCAACAGGTTTCGAACAGATTTCAAGATTGAAGTAGCATCAACTGTCTATGATGTCGACTGCTGTCGCCCACGTCGTGAAACCGCAGACAATCACACGAGGGGGAATTAGACTTGAACGGAATGGAGGGGCGTGAGGATCACCAGCCCCTTGATATGTCATCGGTCACACATAATGTCATGAGTCACGATGGCAAATGTGTAATTCATAGACGTAACCTCGGATTGCTTCACTAAAGAGACTGGGATAATCATTCATAATACCCCAGGTTAGAGTTTTAACACTGTTAGTAACCACCTAACGGATTTCTAACTTATGTTGTCTTTCTCTTGGATACTATAAATTGTAGCTCATTTCCCAAAAAATGGGTTGGAGATTTTGGACAACAGACTAAAGCTCTAATATAGCTCTGAAAGTGTGCTCACAAACTTCTAACACCCGGGCTCCTGATTCCTCGTTATTTGACCCGATTTGTGTTCAACGACTCTTTTTGTTTTAACCTCTTAATTCTTCTAAAGACGGGGTATGGTCGGTAATCGATTTAGGTTTCCACCAGTCGGTAACTATTATTGATGACTCTTTCACAAATACACCCTTTACATTTTGGGAACTCTGTTGGGGAAGTAGTCACCCACATATCGATTGATATTAGAAGAATGCCAAGACTAAGAGGTAGACCGAGAGCTTGGGAAAAAGTTGGGCTGTCCTCTTTCCAAGCGGTCAAGGAAAGGGATGAAGAAGATCTCCCTCCTGATCTACAGGAAATGCATGATGAGGGGGTGGGTGAAGAGGTTGACGACGGTGATGATCAAATAGAAATATGGGAGCAGAAAGACCAATATGTTACACTAGTCGTACTATGAGAGGCCCCGAACTCAGATACACTAGAGCTGAGAAGAGTTGCTTGGCATTGGTGCACGCCACATAGAAATTCTCCCATTATCTGCTAGCTCACGAAGTGGAGCTGATGACCAAATCAAATCCCATTCGTTTCTTGTTGTCTTCCCCGGTTATCTCTGAGAGAATTGCTAAATGGTTATTGTTGTTATCAGAGTATGATTTAACATGTACCACACCTACCAGGATAAGGAGCTAGGCCGTTGTGGACTTGATGGCCGCCTTTGCAGGTGATTCACCTCCCTCAAAACATGACTATGAAGATGATTTCAAGGTAGCCGCTATCGATGACCAGGAGTCGTGGATTCTACAGTTCGATGGATCCATCGTAAGAGGAGAAGGTGGTGTAGGCATTGTGATATTATCACCAAATGGCAATGCGACGTCTGCGTTGCAATTCCCTTGTTCTAATAACTCGGCCGAGTATGAAGCATTGATTCTGGGGCTGCTACTCGCAAAGCCGATGTGAATTAAGAATTTGTTTGTGGAGGGAGATTCCAATCTCATGATCAAACACATGCAAGGAGAGTTCATGATCAAAGACCCGGTGATGGCACAATACCGGACGCTGGCACAAAGGTTGTTACCCAGCTTTGACATAGTCAAGTTTGAACATTTTCCCCGGACAACTAACAAGCATGCGGATGCGCTGGCTACGTTGGGTGCCCGCCTTAAGTTTGATGAACCTACAAATCATGTTGAAGTCATTAAGAAGACAGAAACTATCACATTTAGTGAGAAGATTCATTTGGAGGAAGGAGAAGACTGGAGGACTCAAATCCTCAAAGACTTGCGGGATCCTCTTGTGTCAACCACTCCGATGAAAGAATTGAAGAATTTTGTAAATTTGAAAGGAGAGTTGTGCCACACGGCTGCTACAGGAGTATTAAGTCGATGTCTCAGACTCGAAGAAGCAGAGCAACGGTTACATTCCATGCATAATCAGCGATGTTCTCAAAAAGACGTCGAAGCCTTACACAGAAACCTTCAACGGGCAGGTTATTACTGGCCTACGATAATGAGGGTGGCTAATGAGCTATAACAGAGCTGCCCGAGATGTAATGGAGAGTACAACCGAGATCATTTTCTGCTCACTGCAGGAGCTGACAAAGATTATAGGTAAACCCTATGTCGATTACCTATCTTTAGATAAGCTCCCTGAAGATACAACGAAAGCGGCCAAGATAAAGAGGCGCGCAAATAGGTTCTTTGTAGTGGGGAACTACCTCTATTGTCAGAGCTAGACTGGGAGACCCCTCAAGTGCGTAATCCAAAAAGAAGCCGACGATGTAAAGCAAGAGATACACTCGAGTGACTGTGGCGTTCATCAATGCTACCATTGCCTGCTGGATCAATTGCTACAAACAAGATATTATTGGCCTACCATACAGAGAGATACCCATGAATATGTGAGACATTGTTACCAGTGTCAGGTGTTCGGCCACAAGATTCTTGCTCCACATGTTGAGTTGCAACACATATCTACTCCATGTCCGTTCCATTCATGGGGTCTAGATTTGATCGGGCCAATTATCCCTAACTCGGGTGGTCACCTATGGATACTCACCGCCACGAAATATTATTCCAAGTGGGCTGAAGCTATCCCCATGAGACTTGCCATGGGAGATGCTGTTAGCAATTTCATCCGAGACCATATCATCTGTAGATTCGGAATTCCTCGCAGGATAATTTCGGATAATGGGACTCTGTTTATCAACAAAGACGTCAGGTTATTGACAGAGCACTATGGAATTAAACACATCCCATCGACTCCTTACTACCCGAAAGGAAATGGACAAGCCAAAGCCACTAATAAGACGCTAGTTCGAATACTTAGTTCTATGATACATGACCAAGGAGGGAAGTCGCATGAGGAGCTTACCATAGCCATATGGGCATACCGTATTGCAATGAGGTCCGCGACACAAGAGGCTCCCTTCTCCTTAATCTACAGTAGTGATGTTGTCTTACCAGTGGAGATAAAGGTTCCCTCTGCTTGACTGGCCTTAGCAGAAGCACAAGAAGGTGACAATGTTGACGAGGTCAGTGGACGGTTAGGGAGTTGGATTTAATTAATGAAAGAAGGTGCCTTGCTGAAGACAAGGCCATCACATATCGAGCTCGTCTCTCCATAGCCTACAACAAAATGGTGCTCAACTGTAACTTCAAGGTAGGACAAAAATTTCTGAGGGAAACAACACATGTACGAGCTAACCTATCTGTCACGCCCCAAATTCGAGATATAGGATCTTGAGGATTCCAAGGAACTGACATTCAGATCCACCACATGGATACGGATAACCAGCCACGTAATCAACCCAATCTTGGATGAATTAGAGTCTCAACAAAATATAAACACCAGTGGAAGTCTCTCATAAAATTAAAACCATAGCTCAACTAGACATTTTAAGCTATCACCCACAAATAATATCAAATCTAAAAGATCTCTATTACATTTCTGCCCACCAGGGGTCAAACCAGATAAAAATAAAATATGAATAAAGTAATATCATAATCTCTCAAATAAAATATCTCAATCACAAGGTCTCCTCTCCAGCCATCAAGAGTCAGACAAACCGATCATCTGTAGAGATAAGGATCAGTCGAAGCCTAGTAGAGAAATCCAACGAGACTACAATATCTACTTTTACGCATGCATAACAATACGATTATTTCATGCATATCAACCATCATATAAGATCACAGTCAAATGTATGTTAAAAAAATCATCATACTAAATCTCACATATTAGTATGTATACTACAATCGTCATATGAAAACTCTATTCACAGGGATACCATACAATATCATGTTATAACCATATCATGTTATAACCAGTCAATAGTTCACAAATCCCATTGTCCCCCTATGTTAATGCTATTCACATGATCCCATCATGTTTAAACATATTCTACATGGTCCCACCATGTTCCAAACAAAACATACATACATGCATACACATGGTCTCACCATGTGACACAACAAGAAAGATTACAATAATCACATAGTCTCACTATGTTCAACAACAAACACCACATCGTCCCACAATGCTACGGCCCATCAATCACATAAACAAACACCAC
The DNA here is from genome assembly GCA_031762675.1 of Pachysandra terminalis. Lineage (NCBI taxonomy): Eukaryota > Viridiplantae > Streptophyta > Magnoliopsida > Buxales > Buxaceae > Pachysandra > Pachysandra terminalis. Next base: position 35,461 of record JAUPMG010008179.1, on the reverse strand, counting down.
ATGGTCCCACCATGCTACAACCAACATTCACATAAACAAACACCACATGGTCCCACCATTCTACGACCAACATTCACGTAAACAAACACCACATGGTCTCACCATGCTACGACCAATCAACCACATAAACAAACACCATATGGTCCCACCATGATATGGCCAATCAACCACAAGGTCCCATCTTGCTACGACCACTAACCACAAGGTCCCACATTGCTATGACCAATGTGACCCAATCACAATCACAAACAATTCAAGCAAGTCATAATGAATTTGCACCACAGTCAACTCTAACACGTGCAATGCAATGCAAGTGTATAATGCAAGCATGAAGTGCGATGAAATGCAATGCAACGCAAGGTGTAACCAGGCCTAGCCCAATTACATGCTTAATCAAACTCATGACCACACGACCCATCCTTTTACGAACTTGCATCCACGGTAGAAGCCACCATTTCTATTCCTTAAGAGACTTTCACTCACGGTGGAATACACTAGTAACACACCATTCTTTTAGGGACTTTCACCCACAGAGGAAGCCACCCGTACCATTCCTTTAAGGACTTGCATCCACGGTGGAAACACACCTGTATTAGTAACCCATTCTTTTAGGGACTTTCATCCATGGAGGAAAGCCACAATTCTTATTCCTTAAGAGACTTGCACTCACGGTGGAATACACCAATATACTCACATTCCATTTAGGGACTTGCACCTACGGTGGAAGCTCACCTATAAACCAGACCTTTCATTTAGGGACTTGCACCAAGGGTGGAAATACACCTGTACAAACCTTTCCTTTAGGGACGTTCACCCACGGTAGAATACACCCATGCCATGCCTATCCTTTAGGGACTTTCACCCATGGTGGAAGCTCACTAATCCATGATCACAAATTCAAGTTATTCAATCATTCAAACACAAACAATATTCAGAATCGTGGATACTCATAGTACCCTGATCCAACATACAAGTCAATCATCATGAAGGTCAAACACAAGTCAAACGTAAGTCAACATTGGATGCTATAAGCACCATTCAACCAATCAAGTCCTACGTGACAATTTCTAATCTTTCTGATCCTATCTTGTAGTCCTATAATCATATCCAAGTCACTTGAGTCAATATCACCTCACATTTCGTTCAATCAGTCCAATAATCCTGAATTTAAGACCATCTCCTATACTTTTCAAGGTTGGACCAATTCTAGGTCTTTTGCACGCAAACCAACTAAGTAGGCATGTGCAGAACTCACTGGGGAATCTTCCCCTAAAATTTGGGTCCATTTGGACCTCGGTAGGAGTTCGGTATCTGCCGAGTCTCCTGCCTAGCTTTCGGTAGGTATTCTACCGAGTCTCGATAGCAAGTCCAGAGAACAGGTTTTTCTGGGGATTTTCAGTAGGTAATTCGGTAGTTGCCGAGACTTCTACCGAACGTGTAATTTAGCCAATTTTCTGGGTTTTCTTCTAGAGCTTCGTGCCTATACCCAAAACTAAGTTTTTCTAAGGTTCTAACCTTCATTTTTCCATCTTTAGAATACATTCATATGATCATTACATCACATTCATAAAACCTATTTTATTCTACAAATCTAGACAAGTAAATCAAAACCAGATTTTCTTCAACAGCTTTTTCCTTTTTCTCTCTCTTTCGTTTGGTCGTATGAAACATAGGTAGTTTCTCTCTCCCCTTGATTTTACGTGTGCTAATGGGAGAACCCATGATCCCACTCTCTCTAATTCAAATTATGTAGTAAAAGACAATAGTGCCCTTACCTTTGCCCAATGGGCCATTTCAGCCAGCCTACACGTCCAATCAGTTTCGTTGTGCTGGGTCCTAGTACATTCCACCTAATACACATGAACAACACAATTTAACACTAACTTTTCATATTCACATGCAGGTCCATTCCACCCCCCTTTCATATCAATTAAATCCTAAGGTTTTAAATAGGATTAACTACCATTTAATTATTAAATTAAATGGTACGGTTAGGGCCACTACATTCTCCCCTCCTTTAGGATATTTCATCATGCTTACCTTGGTTATCAAATAGTGTTGGGTATTGCCTCCCTGATTCCAGGTTCCACGAAGCTTCTGCTTCATAGTGAAGATTCCTCTGTACTTTTACAAAGGGAATGGTCTTCGTCCTCAATTTCTTCTCTTTTCGGTCCATGATCCTTATTGGTACTTCTTCATATGTTGCATCATCCTCTATCTGTAATTTAGTCCAGTTAATGATGTGTGTAGGATCCGGTTCATACTTCCATAGCATAGAGACGTGGAAGACATTGTGGAGTGCTCTCAACTGATAGGGCAACGCTAGACGGTATGCCACCTTACCTATGCATTCTAATACCTCGAAGGCTCCAACAAAGCGAGGTGCTAATTTCCATTTCTTCCCAAATCTCGTCATACCCTTCATCAGTGAAACTTTCAAAAACACGTGATCCCCCACCTCAAACTCTAGCTCTCTTCTTCTACGATCTGCGTAACTTTTCTGTCGACTCTGAGCTGCTAGAAGTCTTTTCCTGATGATTTTCACCTTTTCAGTTGTTTCTTGGATGATTTCATGTCCAAGTAAACTACTCTCGCCCACCTCCATCCAACATGCGGGCGACTTGCATGGCCTTCCATACAAAGCCTCAAACGGTGCCATCCCAATACTCGACTAATAGCTGTTATTATAGGAGAATTCTACCAAAGGAAGATGGTTACTCCATTTTCCCTTGAAATCTAAAACACAAGTCCACAGCATATCTTCCAGTATCTGGTTAACCCTTTCATCCTGTCCATCTGTCTATGGGTGGAAGGCAGTGCTAAAATCTAACTGTGTGCCCAAAGCTTTCTGCAAGCTCACCCAAAAGTCTTATGTGAATCTGATATCCCTATCAAACACGATGTTAATTGGCACCCCATGTATTCTTACGATTTCCTTGACGTAAAGTCGAGCCAATTCATCTCTAGAGGATGTAACCTCCACAGGCATGAAGTGAGCAGATTTGGTCAGTCGATCCACTATCACCCAAATGGAATCACTTCCCCCTCTTGACTTGGGCAACCCGACTATGAATTCCATGGTCACATGCTCCCATTTCCATTCCGCACGGGTAATGGTTGAAGTAATCCGGTTGTTCTCATGTATTCAGCCTTGACCTACTGACACGTTAGGCACCGAGCCACACACTGTGCTACATCTCTCTTCATGACGGACCACCAATAAGCCTTTCTCAAATCCTGATACATCTTAGTGCTGCCAGGGTGAATGGAATACCTGGACTTGTGTGCCTCTCCAAGGATTTCATTCTGAATCGTCTCGTCCTTCGGAATACAAAGTCAATCACTGTATTTGATCACTCCATTTGCCGATAATACCCAGTCTGGCTACCAACGACTATAAGTATTGATTTGATTTCTGTCCTTGCCCAATCCTGTCCATAATCGATGGTCGACGCTAGCTTGGACATTCTGGCTACTGAAGGCTTCAATCAAATTATGTTCTTGCCACAGTAACTAGGATAACATATTTCGAGGCTTCCTGCTCAATGCATCTGCAACCACGTTTGCTTTCCCCGGGTGGTACTGGAAAGTCGTGATGTAGTCGTTGACTAGTTCCATCCACCTCCTCTGTCTTATATTCAGCTCTTTTTGCGTGAATAAGTACTTTAAACTCTTGTGGTCACTGAAGAGCTCAAAGTCTTCTCCATAGAGGTTGTGTTTCCACAATTTCAGTGCAACCACCACTGCGGCCAACTCCAAGTCGTGCATTGGGTAATTATGCTCGTGTACCTTGAGTTGTCTGGAAGCATAAGCCACAACTTGTCCCTCTTGCATAAGGATGAAACCCAAACCCATCAGTGATGCATCTGTGTACACTAATAGCTTCTTCCCACTGATTGGGATTACAAGCACTGGAGCCGAGGTCAGTTTCTTCTTTAGTTCTTTGAATGCTGCCTCACACTTGTCATCCCAGTGAAATTTAAATTCTTTCTTTGTTAAGTTCGTCAATAGGGGCAGAGGTCTTCGAAAATCCCTCTACGAACCTTCTGTAGTAACCAGCCAACCCCATAAAACTTCTAATTTCTGCCACGTTCTTGGGCCTCGCCCAACTTAATACGGCTTCTATTTTGGCAGGATCTATAGTTATTCCTGCACTTGACACCACATGTCTTAGGAATTTGACTTCTTCTTTCCAAAAGTCACACTTGCTGAACTTGGCATATAGTTGATGATCCAAAAGTGTCTGCAGAACTATGCCCAAGTGCTCCTCTTGTTCTTCCTTCGACTTCGGATAAATGAGGATATCATCCACAAATATAACTATGAACCTGTCCAAGTACGGTCTGAACACCCGGTGCATCATACCCATGAAAGTGGATGGGGCGTTCGTCAAACCGAAAGGCATTACTACGAACTCGAAGTGACCATACCTCGTTCTAAAAGCTGTCTTCTGTATGTCACTATCCCTGATTCTCAGTTGGTGGTACCTTGACCTCAAGTCGATCTTGGAGAAAAATTAGGCTCCTTTAAGCTGGTCGAACAAGTCGTCAATCCTCGGTAAAGGATACTTGTTCTTGATGGTGACTCTATTCAGCTGTCTATAGTCGATGCACAACCTTATAAACCCATCCTTCTTTTCACAATAAGTACCGGTGCTCCCCATGGAGAAACACTCAGTCTGATGAAACCCATACTCATCAACTCATCAAGCTGTCCCTTGAGTTCTTCCAACTCCATTGGTGCCATGCGGTACGTGGCCAATGATATGGGTGACTTACCTGGCATCAGCTTGATGCAAAATTCTACTTCTCTTAATGGTGGTAGTCCAGGTATCTCCTGAAACACTCTAGTAAACTCCTTTACCACTGGGATTTCCTCCAAGGATTCTCCTCTGTTACCTTCAAACAATCCCAAAAATGCTTTCTGGTACTCATCCTTTTCCTTCCTTAGAACGTTTACTTGTTCTCCTCCAGGAATGTCGAAAGTGACCTCCTTACCATAACAATCCACCTTGGCGTGATAGGTAGATAGCCAATCCATGCCAAGTATAATATCGAACTCAGTCATAGACAATGCTACTAGATCAGCCTTAAATTCCGATTCCCAACTCTAACCACACAAACCAAGCAGATATTGTTCAGTGTGGCTAATCCTTCTACAAGACTTGTTATGTGTAGTGATTCTCTTATGGTAGATGGTCTAAGACCCAAAGCATGCATAAGTCTGACTGATATGAAAGAATACGTAGAACCCAAGTCAAACAATACACTAGCAGATGAATGGAAGAATGTGAGTGTACCTTCCACCACATCGTTGTTGGCATCCTCGTCCTTTTGCATTGTGCCATCTGTCAATGCGTGTACTTGTCCTCGAGGCTGTGGTCCATCAGTTTTTCGCCCTAAGCCTTCTACCCGAATCCTTACCACAGTAAAAGCAAGTCATCTGAGGTGGTCGTTGCTGGATGAACGGTGCAGCAATAGGAGCATCAGAAGTGGCTACCTGCCTTGGCTCCACCTTCCTGGAATAATCATCATTCCTTGCTCTCTTTCCTCCTTTCTGACTGTAAGGCTGAAACCTTCCCCTATCTGCACGAGAAGCATCCCTCTGCTGAAATGGAAGTTGAGTATCTCTATCAACCCGTCGCGCACAGTCGAGGACCTTGGCGTAATTCGTCTGTCCCAGAATTACCACTTTCGACCTGATATCGGGTAGAAGTCCATCCTCGAACTTGGCAGCCTTGTCACTTTCGTTGGCTACCATCTGGGGTGCGAAACGTAACAGCATTGCAAAGCGCCCCTCATACTGGCTCATTGTGAGGGAGCCCTGTTCCAACTTCATAAAATCCACGGCCATAGCTCTCTGGAAGCTGCTCGGGAAGTATGTCTCAAAGAATTGCCTTTCGAATTCTACCCACTCTCTGATCTGTCCCTAGGCTCTAACTACCATCTTATACCACTGGTAGGCCTCTCCCTTTATCATAAATGCAACCAGCTTCACCCTCTGGTCTGCAGGACAATCCATGGCCTTAAAAGATCTTCTCCAGTTCCTCCATCCAATCTTGAGCCCACATCGGCTCTCTACTCCCATCAAAGTAGGGTGGTGAAAGCTTCTTGAATTTCTCTAGCCATGATATTCCTCGCCCGTTTTTGTTCCTCGGAGGTACTGTTTGCGTCTGTCTCATGGCCTGCTCACCTTGAAGTGCAGTGGCAATATCCCCTAGTACTTGGTAAATCTCGGATAACTAAGGATCCTCGTCCCCTCCGGACGAACTATCTCTTGCTATGACATTGCATCTAAGTACATAATGTGATAATCCTATTCTAACATATGCATACATACATATATTCAAACATAGGAATACAAACATACCACATTATGTTCACAAACTATATCAAAGAATATTTCATACAATTCACAAATGTGGCTTCTAGGTTCACATGTTTCTTGGTTTTCATTCTAGGTTTTCAATATACCCTAAAACTTCTTAAATCCTAGACAACTTAAATCTAGTGCTCTTTAACCACCTCTGTCATGCCCCAAATCCGAGATATAGGATCTCGAGCATTTCAAGGAATTGACCTTCAAATCCACCACATAATCAACCCAATATTGGTTGAATTAGAGTCTCAACAAAATATAAACACTAGTGGAAATCTCTCATAAAATTAAAACCGTAGCACAACTAGACATGTTAAGCTATCACACACAAATAGAGTAATCAAATCTAAAAGATCTTTATTACATTTCTGCCCACCAGGGGTCAAACCAAATAAAAATAAAACCTGAATAAAGTAATTTCATAATCTCTTAAATAAAATATCTCAATCACAAGGTCTCCTCTCCAGCCATCCAGAGTCAGACAAACCGATCACCTATAGAGATAAGGATCACCCTAGTAGAGATATCCAACGAGACTACAATATCTACTTTTATGCATACATAACAATACGATTATTTCATACATATCAACCATCATATAATATCACAGTCAAATGTATGTTAAACATATCATCATACTAAACCTCACTTATTAGCATGTATAGCACAATCGTCATATGAAAACTCTATTCACATGGAAACCATACATTATCATGTTATAACCAGTCAATAGTTCACAAATCCCATAGTCCTACTATGTGAATGCTACCCACATAATTCCATTATGTTTAAACATATTCTACATGGTCCCACCATGTTCCAAACAAAACATACATACATACATGCATACACATGGTCCCACCATGTGACACAACAACAAAGATCACAACAATCACATAGTCTCACTATGTTCCACAACAAACACCACATGGTCCCACCATGCTATGGCCCATCAATCACATAAATAAACACCACATGGTCCCACCATGCTACGACCAACATTCATATAAACAAACACCACATGGTCCCACCATGCTATGACCATCATTCACATAAACAAATATCACATGGTCCTACCATGCTACGACCAATCAAAGACATAAACAAACACCACATGGTCCCACCATGCTACGGCCAATCAACAACAAGGTCCCACCTTGCTACGACCAGGTCCCACCTTGCTATGAGCAATGCGACCCAGTCACAATCATAATCAATTCAAGCAAGTCATAATGAATATGCCCCACAGTCAACTCAGACACATGTGCAATGCAATGCAAGTGTATGATGCATGTATGGAGTGCGATGAAGTGAAATGCAATGCAGGGTGTAACCAGGGCAAGCCCAATTACATGCTCAATCCAACTCACGACCATATGACCCATCCTTTTAGGGACTTGTACTTACGGTAGAAGCCACCATTCCTATTCCTTAAGAGACTTTCACTCACGGTGGAAAACACCAGTAACACGCCATTCTTTTAGGGACTTTCACCCACGGAGGAAGCCACATGTACCATTCCTTTAGGGACATGCACCCACGGTGGAAACACACCTGTATCAGTAACCCATTCTTTTAGAGACTTGCACCCACAGAGGAAAGCTACCATTCTTATTCCTTAAGAGACTTGCACTCACGGTGGAATACACCAGTATACTCACATTCTGTTTAAGGACTTGCACCCACAGTGGAAGCTCACCTTTAACTAGACCTTTCCTTTACGGACTTGCACTCACGATAGAAATACTCCTGTACAAACCTTTCCTTTTGCGATTTTCACCCACGATGCAATACACCCATGCCATGCCTATCCTTTAGGGACTTTCACCCATGTTGGAAGCTCACACATGCATGATCACAAATTCAATCAATCATTCAAACTCAAACAACATTCACAATCATGGATACTCACAGTACCTCATCCAACATACAAGTCAATCATCATCAAGGTCAAACACAAGTCAAACATAAGTCAACATTGGATGCTATAAGCACCATTCAACCAATCAAGTCCTACGTGACCATTTCTAATCCTTTTAATCCTATCCTGTAGTCCTATAATCATATCCAAGTCACTTGAGTCAATATCACCTCACATTCCATTCAATCAATCCAATAATCCTGAATTTAAGACCATCTCTTATACTTTTCAAGGTTCGACCAATTCTAGGTCTTTTGCACACAAACCAACTATGTAGGCATGTCCACAATTCACTGGGGAATCTTCCACTAAAATTTGGGTACATTTGGACCTCGGTAGGAGTTTGATATCTGCCGAGCTCTCGGTAGGTCTCCTACCGAGTCTCGATAGCAAGTCCAGAGAACAGGTTTTCTGGAGATTTTCGGTAGGTAATTCGGTAGTTGTTGAGACTCCTACCGAACATGTAATTCAGCCAATTTTCTGGGTTTTCATCTAGGGCTTTGTGCCTATACCCAAAACTTAGTTTTTCTTAGGTTCTAACTTTCATTTTTTAGTCTCTTTAATACATTCATATGGTCATTAACTCATACATAAAACCTATTTTATTCTACAGATCTAAACAAGTATATTCATCCACAAATAATTATAGATCTAAGAACTTACAGACAATCCATATGAACATATAATATCACAGAAAAACTCAGCAAATGAGAATCAATCCACAACATCATAGAACTCATTCATTCTAATTTCACTAGATCTCTAATCTAATATGCATTCACATTCAAAATCATACATCCCAACTATACCTATGGTATTGAAACGATACATAAAGGCATTTACCGTAAAAGCAAAGGAATCCCTACCTCGTTTTCCGTAGATCGATTCTATGAACTTTCCACTAACAATGATCACCAAAACCTTCTTTTCCTTCTTCTTCTTCTCCCTTCAAAACCAGATTTTCTTCAACAGCTTTTTTCTCTTTCTCTTTCTTTCGTTTGGTCGTATGAAACACGGGCAGTTTCTCTTTCCCCTTGATGTTACATGTGTTAGTGTGAGAACCTATGATCCCTCTCTCTCTAATTCAAATTATGTAGTAAAAGATCATAGTGCCCTTACCTTTGGCTAATGGGCCTATTCAGCCAGCCCACACGTCCAATTAGTTTCGTTGTGTTGGGTCTAAGCCCATTCCACCTATTACACATAAATAACACAATTTAACACTAACTTTCATATTCACATAAAGATCCATTCCAGCCGCCTTTAATATCAATTAAATCCTAAGGTTTTAAATAAGATTAACAACCATTTAATCATTAAATTAAATGCTAGGGTCCGAGTCACTACACTATCCGCCCCAAAATTTGTTCCGAAATGGGAAGGGCCTTATGTCATACGCGAAGTCACCGCAAGTGGGTACTACCTCTTGAATCAACTTGATGGGACGCCTCTCAATGATCCTATTAACGCTAAGTGGATCAAGTTGTATTACGAGGATCACGTTAATGAATAATGAATCTTGTATCCTACCTTTTGCATTTAAATTAAATAGCAAAAGTTATGTGCTTAGTAGGCTATTATTGTACGCAAAGAACAAGTTTTTTTAAAAGAAAAGAGAGACCTCTCTTCCTTCTTTCATTTGCAATAAAAGGTTCACTTTACTTACACAAAAAACAAACAATCAAACAAACAAACACTAACATAACAGATATCTTATGACGTCACATGACACCTCTCCCGTACGAAAAAAAACAACAATCAAGATTGATAGAGAGCATGATGCACGTCCCCTACTCGTCACTGCTATCATTTGCATTGGTAGGATTTTCAAGCATTTCACCAAAGTATGACAACATTTGGGCCTTGAAAACATTGAAATCGCAAAAGCGGTCAAAGAAAATCCGACGACGATTGGCCATATCCTCTCTCACCCCTATCAAACTGTATGGATTCGCTTCCCGACGTATAGCACGCGGCACACCTCTTAACTGAGCGCGGTGAACATCATTCGGTATACCCTCTATCAGATGCTCCAACACCCACGCCCGAGTCTCCAAGGCTGACGCTACCTATGTCCATCCTGATGGCCAAAAAGATGTTCTCACAGTTCCTCTATTCCCATTTAACGTTTTCTAACTCCGCGTAGTAACCTCTCGCTTGGTAGAACAAAGCCCCTTCGAGAAACTGGCAATAGAAATGACCATCCAACGACAGGTGACCAAAAACGCTTCTGTACTATGAGTTTGTCCTTTCCAGTGATAATGAAGATATCTCTTCCACCAGAACAAAGTAATCTACCCACATCACCCTACGAAAAGAGATGCGGTCAATCATTGGGAAAACCTTAAAGAACTCCAGAAAAGCTTCCAACAAGGTTTCCCTTGCCTCGCGTAGTACTGGGATAGTGTGAGGCAAATGAACCTCGAGGAGTGCAGGATTGAGTGCACCCGATTCTTTCATTTCACGCAGGCACAAGGAGACGTCCCTACAATATTCCAAGTGAGGAGGAGGATGATCCTCATGGACGTTTCCTAAGTCACTAGGGTGTTCCATTATCTTCACACAATTAGATTTGGAGTCTCTCTCACACACCAAGAGGAGAGATGGGAGCAATATGGATCAGGAATGTTTATTTAGACCCCATATCCTTCCTTTATATAAGAACTCACTTCTTGAAAAACGTGCTTCTCTAATGACATTGATTGTTTGTTTGCGAAAAAAAAGAAAAGAAAGGGAGATAAATATATTAATTTCAAATTAAGTGATGGACAAAATGTGTGAACAAAAGAAGGAGCAGAATCACAACAATGATCAGGGCAAACTACTTCCAGAAGCTCTATCTAAGAGACCTGTTGAAAATGTTCCTCGGGTGAACTCGCTCCTCTCGACCCATGATTGGGTAGAGGATAATTCCTCTTCATCACCAACGAGCCGCGCACGATCCATAGCCAACTGTTGCTTCGCTTCCAAAAGCTGAGCTTTCAATGTTTCAACCTTGGATTCATGGGCACTTATGTGAGTCTCCAGTTCCTTGCAAGAGACAGAAGGAGTCTTCAGCTCCTTGTATCTAGCGATATAGCCTAAGGCCATGTCAACTCTTTGCAGATGGGCGACTAACCAGTCCAACTTCATCCCTACAGCGATAGGATCCTTCAACTCCTCTTGCATCTCATGAAGATCATCCAAATAAAATGCGGACAGCGGTATCTTTTGAAGACGCCAAACCATGGAACAAATAGTGGTATATAAGAAAGTTCGGGTCCTTCCTAAGGAAACAGTCATGCTTGAACCCGGATCGCCATGGCAACTAATGATGCTCCAAAGGATTGAGCCATAAACGATAGGAATGTTAAAGCTGTTGACTTGCATAGAACGAGGATCTGGATCAATGGGGAGTAAAATTGGGTCGATAGGAATATTTGTGCCTCCTATGACCAATAACTCGTCGACCAAAGAATTATTAGACTGATCATCTTAGATGCCCATGGAAGGTTAACTCTCTTTGCTTTGAAGTGGAGCGACTCTCTACCTGAATCATAGAAGAAGAGGGTGGCAAAGTGGTGATGTTATTACCTTCTAGTGATGAGTAATCAACGATCGGTATACTGAGGTCCTCTGCAGCATGATCCATGCAAAGCGCTAAGTCGTTAGGCGATGTCCTTCTTTTCTTAACAGAAGGAGGGACCAAAACAACGTTAGGAACATCATTCTTCCTCCTCCTCTTGTCTACGCTTGAATTCCTCTCATCCAAGACCGCTAAAGCTGTGGAGGTAACAGGCGCCCTAGATGGAGGAGCAACAAACGGCATGGGACTCATCGTATAATGTGAAGCTCAGGAGTTGCTTCCCTTTCAAACAAAGGGCAGTCCGTGGCATAATCCACACCGGGGGTAAGAGGACATCCATGATGACTGGCTTCTCATAAAAAAAAAGTAAATTTTACATGATGTGTGGCAAGGTGCGACAATTCGTATAAGAATGATGATGATAACTCAATAAGTATGCACTTTGAAGTGGTAATATGACTCGTTACCTTAGCCGAGGATGATGTATAAGAAACATCGGGTGAAGTTGCTAGGGTAGTCATGCCTCTTGGAGAAGTAACGAATGGACAATCTTCACCAAAGGCAGGACTGGTGTGTCCAAGGACACGATCTTTACCATCACACTCACTCACCTCTTCGGCATTTCCTTCTTTTGAATTTCCTTTGTCAACAGAAGTATCCCCTTCTTCGGATGTTGAAAAGTGGGGCTCCCTTACCTGGCGATGAACATGATCAGGAAGCAAGCCGGCTTGGTTCAAAATTTGAGCCTAAAAAGAAGAGAGAGAACGTTACAAATGGGTCTAAAAGTGAGGAAAATATTGAAAAAAGTTATACAAATAGACATGAAATTAAAAGACAAAAGTTGACGTCAGGATGACTTCAGTAGGAGGAATCTCACTTGTAGATCGGACGAGGCGGTCGCCTGATGTGAAGCGGACAAGATAGCGGCTTTTGCCTGTTTCATAGAAACCTTAGGGGTACCACCCATTGAAGGTTTGGTTCACTTGCTACGATGTCATCGAAGTTTAAGCCTGGGATGCTTAATAGGAATCACAATGGGTAGCACCCATGACACTTTAACCTGTGCAAATCTATAAGCATCATGCCAGAAGTTGTACCGGAATTTAACCATCATTGGAGTACTTCCCATATAAGGACACTCGCCCGCCACCATGACATACTCGAGGGAAGTGTGAAATAACTCACAAAAGCCTTGTCTTGTGTGAACTAGTCCGGACAGAGATGTCTCAATCTCAGGAGTCATCGTAGAAGGAGGGGTTTGCATGAACCCGAATTGACGAACAAAGCGTTGAGAATTATAGGACTTGGTGATATAATCCTTGCCTCGCTTTGATTGCGCCAGAAGGCGTCCCGGGAGTATATCCATAGCATAAGCAATAAATACAAACGACATACTGGAACAGTCACTGAAAGGTATCTTGCTCAAGGGAGCCGAGTTACAATACCCCAAAGGTTGCACACCAGGGAACAATATGAGGTAAGGGCAGAATATAAAGCATGTCTCATCATCCATTAAAGATATGAAGTCGATGTTTCTACCTTTCTTAGCACGCTCCCACAATGTCGCCCGACTATTATTCGTCCCGTCCATCAGAAGTGCACTAGGGGAGGAACAGTAACCTCTAAAATGTTCAAATAAGATCAGCTGTAGGAAAGGGGTGTGGACGAAAGTTTCTATCTTGTAACGACCACATGAGGTAGCAAGTTCATCGACCAACAAATCCAGTTGATGATATAAAGTACCCAAGAATAGGGGCATTAGAGGTTAACGAGCACCTTGTGTCACGCGCACTGCCATGGCAAAGTGATAGCTGTGCACCTTCTCGAAGGGTAGACCCTAAAAAATGTATCTTGAAGGAAATAATGCAAGGAAAGCTGCAAGCACGTGAGGAGAATGATAACCTCGCCCAGCGCTTTCCTCTGGCACGTCTTTGGCTTTCCTCACAGGTTTTATGTCCTTAAATAAGTATCTAATCCAGTTGCTGAAAGTAGCGTGACCCATCATAACTGACTGGTACAAACGGTTGGAATACATCGAAGGACATCTGACCAGGCTTTGCACTTCTGCCAACGCTTTGGCCATCTTCAACTCATCATTATCAATATCGATGTTTAGAGGGTCTGAATCAACCACTATTTCCAAGCCTAATAGCACATGAACGTCCTCAAGGGATGGAGAAAACACCCCCAAGAAACTATGAAGGTGTGCGTCTCCTTGTTCCAACGATGAATGAGGGCTAATAGAACCTCACGATCCACATTTACATTCGTCTCACAACAGGCTTGAATAGCATTTATCAGACCACACCGCTCGGGCGTCCATTGAAGAGACTCTCTGCCCATCACATTCTGACACCACTTAATCCAAGAGATTGGATGTCGTGTATGCGCCTCAAACAGGATTTTGCTAGGAACGTAAGCACCAGACATGAAATTGCTACGAGGAATTGAAGCGCAAAATGGAGGTACCCCTTCGTTAGCCGATGTGGAAGGGAATAGACACGCCGTGGTACTCGATGGCTTCTTTGGTTGCCTGGCTCAAGGAGGGACAAAGATTCACAAGGTATCAATTAAGGTGGCATTTTGCGACTGATCTCTTAACGGCTCGGATGGTTCCTTCCCGCTGGGACGTTTTGAAGGCCTGGATGTTTTCTTCTCGCTAGGACATTTTGGAGGCTTCAACAAGATCTACGAATTCCTTCCTATCTTGAACGAGTGCTATCTATTAAAAGCAAACAAAAGAGGCAACAAAATGGCAAAACTTAGAATCAACAACGCCTATAAGCTGCATAAAAAATAAATTTTACTCAAGGCACCCTCTTACATGACTCAGCAAGTGCTTGAAGCGTGGGTAAGGTGCCCCCCTTTGTGCGATTCAGCAAGTGCTTGGAGCGTGGGCAAAATGCCCTTTTTCACTATTCGGCAAACATTTAAAGCGCGGGAAATACTTTTCCTACTTCCTTTGATTTGGGACTTCTCTTCACATGACTTGGGAAGAATAGGTGGGGTCGATAACAACTACTCCCAACGTTGCTCACACAAAAATAAAATGATGGTGAGAAGGGGCAATGACGACACCCCTCTCTCGCGCTTGAAATTGACGTGGAGCTTGAGTGACACGTCCGAAAAATGGTCACCCTCTTGGACCCTTCCACTTTATATAGTTCTTCCCCCTTTTGCCAAGGGAACCAAATGGTTGGAGGATTGAGCAAGAGAAAGAAGGAATGTGTCTATCTCCCTTTTTCTCTCCAAGGTAAAACTTGTCACACCTCTTTACCCCAAACACAAGAATGAGGTACTTTCACTTGCTATTAATCATGTACTCGCATACTTGTATATATATGCATCATTTTTTTTGTTTATCTATATAAAAATTATTATTATTGTTTTCCTTCCTCTTCTTTCATGCCCACTCCAATAAACTGAGGTTTATAGTCGTGGTCAGGGGGACTTAAATGTAGATATATAAAATGTTAAAGCAAGACACTAGCCGATACTTCATCACACGAAATACTACAAATGATCAACTTGTAAGAGCAGGCAGGTGATGATGGAATACCCATGGGTATATTTTCACCTTTCCATGGCACAAGTCACTTGAAGCCATGATGGCCATGCTCCCAAACGGCCAAATTGCAAGATCAACGTTACCTAACAACCAAGTCAGAACGTCCAATATTACCAAATGGCCAAGTTGCAAGAACATTACTGAATGGCCAAGTTACAAGACCAATGTCACCAAATGGCCAAGTTGCAAGATCAACATTACCGAAAGGCCAAGTTGCAAGACCAATGTCACCAAATGGCCAAGTTGCAAGACCAAGGTCACCGAACGACCACGCTGGAATGTCCAACATTCCCAAATGACCAAGTCGCAGGCCCAACATTACCTAACGACCAAGCTGCAAGTTCAATGTTACCTAACGCCCAAGCTAGAAACTCAACGTTCCCAAACAATCAAGATGGAATGTCTAATATTCAAGACAACCAAATTAAGGACTCCAGCATCCTCAGATGCCTCACTTAAGCACTTCAATGTACCAAGAAGCTCTTGCTACCCAAACTGAGAACTCCATCGACATCAATACAGAAGCTTGTCGAAAGCGTTAAGGTCTAAAGACCTCGAGAACTCCTAGAAAAAACTAGTCGAAAGTGCTAAGGTACAATTACCTCGAGAGCACCTAGACACCAATCGTCGAAAGCATTATGGTCTAAAGACCTAGAGAATCCCTACTAAGGTACAACTACCTCGAAAGCACCTAAACACCACTCGTCGAAAGCGTTAAGGTCGAAAGAACTCGAGAACGCCTAGACAAAACTAGTTGAAAGTGATAAGGTACAAATACCTCGAGAGCAGCTAGACACCACTCGTCGAAAGCATTAAGGGCTAAGGGCCTCAAAAACGCCTAGACAAAACTAGTCGAAAGTGCTAAGGTACAAAGACCTCGAGAGCACCTAGACACCACTCATCAAAAGTGTTAAGGTCTAAGGCCTCGACAGCACCTAGAAAAAACTAGTTGAAAGTGATAAGGTTTAAACACCTCGAGAGCATCTAGACGAACCGTCTCAATAGTGCTAAGGTTGAAAAACCTCGAGAGCACTGATACAAACAGTCTCGAAGGTACGAAGGTTTAAAAACCTCGAAAGCATCATGACTGGGTAATCTCAATAGGTTTCAAGATTGAAGTAGTATCAACTATGTCTATGATGCTGACTGCCGTCGCCCACACCGCGGTACCGCAGACAATCACACAAGGGGGGAATTAGACTTGAACGGAATGGAGGGGTGTGAGGATCACCAGCCCCTTGATATGTCATGGGTCACACATAATGTCATGAGTCACGATGGCAAATGTGTAATTCATATATGTAACCTCGGATTGCTCCACTAAAGAGACTGGGATAATCATTCATAATACCTTAGGTTAGAGTTTTAACACCGTTAGTAACCACCTAACGGATTTCTAACTTCCATTATCCTTCTCTTGGCTACTATAAATAGTAGCTCATTTCCCAAAAATCGGGTTGGAGATTTTGGGTAACAAACTAAAGCTCTGATATATCTATGAAAGTGTGCTCACTAACTTCTAACACCCAGGCTCCTGATTCCTCGTTATTTGATCCAATTTGTGCTCAACGGCTCTTTTAGTTTTAACCTCTTAATTCTTCTAAAAATGGGGTACTGTCTGTAATCAATTTAGGCTTCCGTCAGTCAGTAACTACTATTAGTGACTCTTTCACAAAAACATCCTTTACATGGATCCAACTACTAAACGAGGCGTGTAGTCCACTTTTTGATCGATTTGGGCTAGCAGAATATATAGAAGAATACTTCACTAAACCTTGTGCCTCTGCCAAATCCTTGGTGATCCTCAATTCGTCATCACTAAGAATAATATTTATAGGGTCCGAATCACGAACTATCTCTAGACCAAGTAACACGTGAATGTCCTCTAGAGAAGGAGTGAATTCTCCCCAAGGGGCAATGAAGGTATGGGTATTATTCCAACGACAGCCAAGATGAGATAAATCCTCTCAGTCCACTAAGATATTCGACTCACAACAAGTCTACACAACATTCTTTAAACCGCATTGACCAAGCTTTTATTGTAATGAATGTGATTCAAATCGGATTTTACTGGGAGGATAAGCTCCAAATTCAAAGTTCACATGAGGAATTGAAGCCAAGGGAGGAAATACCCCGATTTTTGCTGCCGTAAGAGGAAATAAACAAGCCGTGGTACTCGGTGGTTCTTCCGACTGCTTGGGGCGAGGAGGAACATGCTTCCGTAATCTATTAACTATCAACGGATTTTCCAACCAATCCACCGGAGGTTCGGGGGGAGCTTCTTCATGAGAACGTTTCAAAGGCTTTAATGCATGTGACTTTTTTCTCCTCGACATCATGAGCGCATATTACCTAAAAAAAGAGAGAAACGGAAGAAGGGAGATCAAGAAGATTCCCCCCACCCACCCCTTAGAAAATGGAAGAGAAAACTCTCAAAGGTAAGAATGGTGGATAAAGTCACCTTCCCCACATATATATAGAAAGAAGAGAAGTTTTTTTTTGAACCCCCCTTTCTTAGTCCTTTGCCGCCAATGGGTATTCGGCTCACACCAACTTCCCAAATAAAAATTTTGGTGTGAAGAAAATTATAACTTACCAAGTGTTTGAATGCGGGAGGCATTTTCGTGTTTCACCTCCCAAAAGCTTTGGCTTAGGAGAAGGTTTTGGCCCACCAAGAGTTTGAACGCAAGAGGTGTTTTTCTGTTTCACCTCCTAAAAGCTTTAACGTGGGAGAAGGTTTCGGCCTGCCAAGTGTTTGAACGCGGGAAGCATTTTTGCGTTTCACCTTCCAAAAGCTTTGGTGTGGGAGAAGATTTCGGCCCACCAAAGTGTTTGAACGCGGGAGGCATTTTCGCGTTTCACCTCCAAAACTCTTTGGCATGGGAGAAGATTTGGCCCGCCAAATTTTGTACGTGGGAGGCATTTTCGTGTTTCACCTTCCAAGGACTTTGATGTGAAAAAAAACTCAACCCACCAGATTTTGGGAACGTGGGAGATGGTTTGGGTTTTCACCCCCTAAGAGCTTTGATATAAAAAAAAAAAAAAAAACCTAAACCACCAACTTTTAGGGCGTGGAAGACGTTTTGAAATTTACCTACCAGTGGTCTCACCGATTTTGAAGCGTGGGAGCTATTGTTTAGTCCCACCAAATGTTTGGACCTTGGGAGCTATTTTTGAATTTTACCTCCCAAGGGTCTCACCGATTTTTGGACCTTGGGAGCTGTTTTCGAATTTCACCTCTCAAGGACCTCACCAATTTTTGGCCCATGGGAGTTGTTTTTAAATTTCACCTACCAAGGCCCTCACCGATTTTTGAACCATGAGAGACGTTCTTAAGTTTCACTTTCGAAGGGTCTCACCGATTTTGGACCTTGGGAACTATTTTTTGGATTTACTTCTCAAGAGTTTGTTGTGGGAGAAAATTGTGACCCACCAAATTTTGAGTATGGGACGTCTTTTGAGTTTCGCCCCAAAGGCTTTTGGAAATGAAAGATTTTTCCCATTGATCTTACTTGAACAATGGTCACGAATGTCGATATACCCATGCCAATAATCTCAAGTTTATCGTCGTGGTCAGAGGGACTTGAATGTAGATATGAAAAATGGTAAAGGAAAATACCCCAATGATAAGATGACACCTGTCAAGATTGTGACTGGCATGTGAGCAAGGTCTAATCAATGCCTTGGGTAAGACCCTTGGGAATTATATGAATAACAGCTCAAGCCGGGTTCGAGCAAACGGAGTTGAAATATGGATATTGGGTAAAGATAGCGTACTACCATAATGACTCCAACTATTGTACAAGTCACAAGGCGACCAACACATTTACGGTGGTTACACACAGCAAAGTTAATATCAACAAATATTCCACGGTGGGATGCCAGACCCCCACGGTGGGAATGTCGAGTACTCCACGATGGGACGTCAGACCCCCGCGGCGGGAATGCCAAATACCCCACGACGGGATGTAGATAAAGAGATGCGTCTCTATTTTGAGGACCCACCTATGTTGGGACACCCCTTCGGATTGTCACACTTCGAGGGCCCACCTATGTTGGGACATCCCCTTGAAACTACTAAGACTAGATAGCCTCGACAGCGCCAAGGCTAAACAGCTTTCACTACACTTATTCGTTCTGATCACCATTGCCCACATCTCGGCATTATGAGCGTGATAAACTTATTCATAATGGTGTGTATGCATATAGAACTTGCATGCTGTGACTTATAGTAAAATCCTTCTTATGCTTGTTCTGGTCTGTGTGAGTCTTGTGCTTATTGCATATCTTAATTAGATCCACACGCATGCCATCACGCTCATCTTATCTGAATCATCGTTCTTATTGGGAATTGGGCTTTAGAATTCCTAATGGGGTTGATACAAGAATATACCTTCTATTTATAGTTGAATCTTAAGCATGTATTATGTTTTTCATCCTACATCTTGTATTATATTGAATATCCTTTGATGCATGTTTCGAGGTTAATAAAGGTTGTTATGGTTTTTATTACTTATTACATGGAACCAAACTTTATACCTCACCTTGTGTATACAATTACCTCACATAACTGTTGTAGATATGGAAAATGTCAAAGGTCCATAGTTCGATGGAACATGGGCACCTATCAGGACTATGATTCTAGCCAAGGAGTACCGCGGATGACCAACGCAGATGACTAACTAATGAAATTGGCAAGGGAAGGTGAAGTACTTATATGGAAATTCATACCATTCTATGGTATAAGTCACTTGAAGCCACGATGGCCCTGAACCCGACAAGAACTTTGCAATTAAGCGTGCTCGGGCGGAAGTAGCTCCAGGATGGGTGACCCCCCCTGAGAAGTGTGATTTATAGGTACCTCCAACGTCCAAATGTTCCCTTGACGTTGTCGACCGCTCAAGTTGAAAGCATCGCCGTCCAGAGAACTTCAACATTCCAAGCTACCTCGAACAACCAAGTTGAGCACTTCAACATTCCAAGGTACCTCAGACGCCCAAGTTGAGAACCTCAAATACCAAGATGCTCCGGATTCCCAAGTTGAGCACTTCAATGTTCCAAGGTACCTTGGACAACCAAGTTGAGCACTTCAACGTTTGAAGGTACTCCGGACGCTGAAGCTGAGAACTTCAACGTCCAAGATGCTCTGGATGCCCAAGTTAAGCACTTAAACGTTCCAAGGTGCCCTTGCTGCCTAAATTTACAGCGTCATCAACATCAGTACCACAACTACTTGAGGTGACGTGAGAGACGGTCATGGACTTGGACTTTGATTCCTGATTTAGTTATCTCTTTCCATTGCTTTTGAACTAATGTTATAGGATCAGATCTTTTTCAATTTATTTATCTTAATTGGGTTTAGGCTCTTCTGAAGCCACGAAGATGTAATTGATTTTATTTAAACTTCTGTACTTTGATAGTTGTTATGATTGGATGTTAATCTTTTTATCGTGATTTTGGTTTGGTGTTCCGCGTTCCACTATTGGGAACCCGAAGGTCGCACATCGTGATTCGTGCCACCCACCTCGGGATTTGGACATCTAGATCCGTGGCATGACATCATGTGTATCACCTAATTCTCCGTCGTGCGCCATGGATCTTATGCAAACTAAATTTGAGTTCTTCTCTTCTGCACGTTCCAAAGAAAGGAAAGACCACCCAAAGCAAGTTAAGTTTCTCTTAAACTCACTCTTTCAATCCTTTATATAGAAATTTTGAAATGTCTTCGTAAAATGTGCTATTTAATTATGATGATTCTTCATAAAGTAAATTAGTACTAAAACATGAGATAAAATATGCATACTAAATTCTGATAATAGAAGAGGTGACAAAATGTTACTTACTCTATTACCTCAACAAAGGAAAGAAAAGATACGATAATGTATAAAGAGGAACGACATCAGGAACACCCTCTAAAAGATCCGCCAGGAGAGTACCATGCATGAATTTGCTATCCTGAAGCCAAGAACAAGTGGAAGAAAGTTTCTTGGTATCACCAGGTAGCCTTGCCTTGCTTGCAAATAGTAGCTTCTCCTCCTCCAAAAGCTGGGCCTTCAATGCCTCTATCTTGGACTCGTGAGTAGCTATGCTTGACTCCAGATCCTCGCGAGAGATCGAAGGAGCTTTTAGCTCCCTATAGTCCACGACATATCCCAAAGCTATTTTGATGCTTCTCAAATGCGCTACTAGCGAATCTACCTTCATCCCTACTGCGACGAGATCCTTCAACTCCTATTGCATGCCATGAAGGTCCTCCAAAGAGAGCTCAAATAATCAAGCTTCTTGGAGATGCCAAACTATGGAGCATATGATCGAATAAAACAGACCTCGAATTCTATGAAGTGAAGGTCATACCTGCGCTTGGATCACCACGGCGAGTAATAATCTTCCAAAGAATAGAAACATATGCAACGGGGATATATATGTCATTGACCAACATAGAGCGAGGATCCTCTTCGATCGGGGGGAGCACCGGATCAACAAGAATGTTTGCCCCCCTACGCCCAATAACTCAACATCCAAGAAATCACCAGAATGAACGCCTCCAACAAGAGTAGAAGGTCCTTCTCCTTGACTCAGAGTAAGTCGACTTTGGCCTCGGGCCGTGGAAGAAATGGGAGGTGAAACATTAACATCATCTCCACCCAAATAAAGAAGCATCGACTATAGGGATGCTTTGACACTCCTCAGTACGAAGTGGAGCCACCAAATTCGTAGGGGAGATTCTTCTTTGTTTGGTGAAGGGCGGAGCCAAGGGAATAGGGGAATCTTCATTCCTCCTCCTCCTCCTCTTACTCGTCCCCTTACTTCCCTCAAAAGGAGGCTTCAAGAAAATGGGAACATCGGGCACCCTAGGAGGAAGTGCAACTGACCTCGGAGGAAGACACTCTTCTACTTTAGTCGAGACTTCGGGAGACGTCTCCCTCTCAAATACAGAACCATCCGTAGCATCTCTGACACCAGGGGTAAGAGGACATTCATTCCGAATCGATTTTCCTGGAGATGATCAAATATATATATATACTTGTACAGATATTTTGAGAAACACGACATGACAGTATGAAGATAAGTTACAAATTTTCATCCGAGATTAAAAGGCAAGAAGGTAAGTTGTTACCTCCATTAGTCGATGAAGACGCGTAAGAAATGTTGGGTGAAGTCGAGTTGGTAGCCGCCATTCTTGATAGAGAGATGAGAGTAGGATCCTCGTCAAGCTCCAAATCAGCTTGCCTGGTATTGTATTCCTGACTTTCGTTGTCACTTTCCCTTTTGACTAAATCCTCTCCTTGGCTCTCCTCGTATGCTAGAATGTCCTCCTCAGAAACCGGGAGGTGAAATTTGTCCACAGAAGGTCAGCAACGACTATGAGATGGGCTAGCCCGGCTTGAGCCTTGAGTCTAAAATAAAAACATAGACCAAATGAATTCAAAATTCAAGCCGGATGATGAGAGAAAGAAATTATTATGTATGCACATATTTATACAAAAGTATAAAGATAGAAGACAAAAGAGAAGACGTCAGATGATGTAAGCATATAAAGTCTTACCAGATGACCAGATGAAGTGGTCGCCTTGGGAGAAATAGCCAAGATGGTGGCTTTGGCTTGCTTCGCAAAAATCTTGCGAATACCACCCATGAAGGGTTTGTCTTCTCAGTGAGAGATGGTAATTTCAACCTTGGGTGCTTTACATGGATGGTAATCAATGGCACTCTCATTTCCTTAGCCTTGACGAATGACTTTATCTCTCGCGGTGTATGCGAAGCCTGACATATGCACTTCAATCTCAGGCGTTTGTTCCGAATTGACGAACGAAGCGCTGAGGATTATAAGATTTGGTGATGTATCCTTCATCGCACTCAACTCGCGCCAGAAGACATCCTGGAAGAACATTCATTGCATAAGCAATGAAGGAGAGTGATACACTGGATCGCTTGCCAAAACACACCTTGTTCAAATGAACCGATTGTCGGTAACCAACATGAGGTACTCCAGGAAATAAGATGAGATAAGAACGAAATATGAAATGAGATATGTCGTTGACCATAGAGATAAAGTCAATATTCTTCCCCCTCTTGGAGTGAGCCCATAACACAACACGATAGTGATTCTTACTACCTGTAGGGAGAACACAAGGAGGAGAACCATAGCCCTTAAAGTGTTCCAATATGAAGAGCAGAAGGAATGGAGTATAAACATTCCAATTTCATACCTTCCACATGAAGAGGCAAAGTCATCCATCAACAGATCCAATCTATAATAAGGAGTGCCCAAGAACAGCACCGCCGAGGGAAATTTTGAGCCTTGCGCCATTTGCACTGCCATGACAAATAGGCAATTTTGAACCCTCTCGTGTGGAAGAACCTCGAAAATGTACCTCGAGAGAAATAGTGCAACGAAAGCCTCAAGCATGTAGGGAGAATCATACCCCTTACCGATGATCTCCTCTGGTGCAGCATCAATGGTCCTCAAAGGCTTCATGTCATTAAAAAATATCGGATCCAACCATTAAAGGAGGTGCGCATCCCATTTTCTGACTGGCTCAGGCGAGTAGAATACGTGGAAGAGAATTTCGCTAGACTTGCGCCTTTGCAAAATATTTTATGATCTTCGACTCGTCCTCGCTAGGGATGATATTTATTGGGTCTGAATCACCAACTATTTCCAGACCAAGCAACACATACACATCTTCAAAAGTAGGGGTGAACGATCTCCAAGAAGCGATGAAAGTGTGGGTATCTTTATTCCAGCGATAGATAAGACTATATATGGCCACGCGATCCACATTGATGTCCGACTCACAACACGCTTGGACAGTGTCTCCCAAACTACATCGATGAAGTTTTCGTCGAAGAGAAGAGTCCTTCATAACGTCATAGCACCATTCGCTCCAACTTGTTGGGTGGTGCGAGTGCAATTGAAATCGAAGCTTGCTAGAGGGATATGCCTTAGACTCAAAATTCAAATGAGGAATTGAAGCTAAGGGAGGAGTTACCCCATCTTCGGCGGCTGTAGGAGAAAATAAGAATATCGTCACACTGTGTGGCTCGTCCGGATATTTGGAAGGAGGAGGCACATGTCTACATAGCATATCCTTTATCAAAATGTCATCCGACCAATCGTCCGGAGGTTTGGGAGGACCATCTTCATGGGCATACTTCAAAGGCTTCACTATGCAGGACGACTTTGTTCTCACCATAAAAAAAAAAATCTCTATACAAGAAGAGGAGAAGAGGAAGAAAAAGAAAATCAAGAAGCCCTTTTCTCCTTTAAAAGACGGAAGATGAAGCTCTTCAAGTTTAAGGGGACTTCCCCTTATTTATAGAAAAAGGGAGGGAACAAAAATTTCAACTTCCCCTTCTTTCTTTTGCTTTTAGCGCTAAAGCCAAGGAAGGCTTAGCCATAAAATTTCCCAAAAAAAAAAAAATCATTATTTGCAAAATTTTTATTTTGTACAAAAAAAAAATTCTTTTGGACCCATATGAGATCCAAGGTACATGGGAGCTGTTTTTATTATTTTTTTTTTTGAGCTACTCCTCCCACGACCCCAAAGGTTTTGGGACGTAGGAGCAGTTTTTCAAAAAATTCCTCCCAAGACCCGATATGAGATTCAGGGTACATGGGAGCTGTTTTTGTGCAACTCCTCCCACGACCCCAACGTTTTTGGGACATAGGAACAATTGTTTTTTAAAAAAAAAGGCTCCTCCCAAAACTCCCATTTGCTTCTTTGTGCATGAAAGCTGTCTTGAAGAATATTTTCCAATGATCCCGATAAAGAAAATTGTGTCCGCGTCAACACCCAAGAACAATAATCGGTGCACAGAAATGACGCCAAACCTCCTTATGCCCATGCTAAAAAACTTGGGTTTATCATCGTGATCAGGGGGAGTTAAATGTAGATATGGAAAATGTCAAAGGTCCATAGTTCGATAGAACACGGGCAAATGTCAGGAGTATGACTCTCGCCAAGGAGTACCGCGGCGACCAACGCGGATGACCAACACATGAAATTGTCATGGGAATGTGAAGTACTTATATGTACGTTCATACCATTCTATGGAATAAGTCACTCGAAGCTACAATGGCCTTAAACCCAACAAGAACTTTGTAGTTAAGCGTGCTTGGGTGGATGTAGCAACAGGATGGGTGACCCCTCCTGGGAAGTGTAATTTATAGGTACCTCCAACGTCCAAAAGTGCCCTTGTCATTTTCGACCACTCAAGTTGAAAGCTTCGCTGTCCTGAGCACTTGAACATTCCAAGCTGCCCCGGACGACCAAGTTGAAAACTTCAATATTCCATACCTCGGACGACCAAGTTGAGTACTTCAACGTTCAAAGGTACCCCGGATGCCCAAGTTGAGAACCTCAATGTCCAAGATGCTCTGGACGCCTATGTTGAGCACTTCAACGTTCCAAGGAACCTCAGACGACCAAGTTGAGCACTTCAATGTTCCAAGGTACTCCGGACACCGAAGCTAAGAACATCAACATCCAAGATGCTCTGGATGCCCAAGTTGAGCACTTAAATGTTCCAAGGCGCCCTTGCCGCCCAAATTGAGAGCTTCATCAACATCAGTACCACATCTCGTCGAAAGTGCTAAGGTTTAGAAACCAAGAGAGCACCTAGACACAACTTATCGAAAGTGCTAAGGTTCAAAAACCGCGAGAGCATTGAGGCAAATAGTCTAGAAGGTAACAAGGTTTAAAAAAACCTTGAAAGTATTAAGACTAGATAATCTCTACAGTATCAAAATCACTTGGGCGGTAATGCCATCCGATTGTTATACCATGACGGAGGCCGGATCCCCTCGACGAGTAGTCGATATAGAGGTGAGCCACACGTTCACCAAAGGCATGCGTCCCAGTGAATATGTTTATATGAATTCACATCTAAAAGGGAGAGATAGCCCTGGACGATGTGAGGCGTCAAGATGTTGGTATGAACTCGCATCTAAAAGGGAGAGACAACCTTGGACGATGTGAGACGTCAACACGTTGATATGAACTTGCATCTAAAAGGGAGAGACAGCGTTGGACAATGTGAGATGTCGACACGTTGATATGAATTCGCATCTAAAAGGGAGAAACATCCTTGGACAATGTAAGACGTCAACACGTTGAAATGAATTTGCGTCTAAAAGGGACAGATAGCCCTAGATTATGTGAGACGTTAACACGTTGATATGAATTCGAATCTAAAAGGGAGAGAAAACCCTGGACGATGTGAGATATCAACACGTTGATTTGAATTCGCATCTAAAAGGGAGAGACATCCCTGGATAATGAAAGACGTCAACACATTGATATGAATTCGCATCTAAAAGGGAGAGATATCCCTGGACGAGATGAGGCATCAACACATTGATATGAATTCACGTCTGATGGGAAAGATAGCCCTGAACGTTGTGAGACGTCAATACATCAATATGAATTTACAACTAAGGGGAAAGACAACCCCGGACATTGTAAGACATTGACACTCCATTCATACAGTCTCAAAAGCACTAAGGTTTGAGAACCTCGAAAGTGCTCAGACTAGATAGACTTAACAACTTCTACTACCCTCATACTACCGATCAGCATCGTCCGTATCTCGGCGTCATGAGCGTGACATATAGGGTGACTCACCAACCTCTTGTCATGAACTACATGCTATGTCACGATTTTTAGTGGCAAACCTGTAATTCTCTAATACGACTTGGGATTGGTCCACCTAAAAGATTGGGGGTAATTAATCCATGTTATCTCGGGTTTGCATTTTAACACCGTTAGACAATTTCTAACGAATTTCTAACCACCGTTATCTTTCTCCTAACTACTATAAATAATAGCTCATTTCCCAAAAATGGGGTTGGAGAATTTTTCGAACGGATTAGACTCTGAGAACATGCTCTTACTTATGCTCGTGAAATCCTTAGACCTTGAACTACGTCTGACATGATCCCTATTTGGGTACGTAGGCAACCTATTGCTGGTGCAGTGTAAAACCACCATTATACTAGGGATGATGAGAGAAGTATGAAAGATCATTCAAACATCGGCTCTGAAGAGA
The DNA here is from genome assembly GCA_031762675.1 of Pachysandra terminalis. Lineage (NCBI taxonomy): Eukaryota > Viridiplantae > Streptophyta > Magnoliopsida > Buxales > Buxaceae > Pachysandra > Pachysandra terminalis. The sequence continues at coordinate 7,978 of JAUPMG010008179.1, read as the reverse complement.
GATCATGAACTCCTAACACTCCGACGCACTATCTCCCTTAGTCTGACCCGACCCGTTCAAAACGGTCGTTTTGCTTTACTCTTTTTGTTCTTCTAAAGACGGGGATGGTTGCTTGTCGATTTAGGCTTCCGTCAATCATTAAGATTACTATTGGTGACTTTCAAAAAAACACCCTCTACAACTGCTTGTGGTGAGTATTCATGAGTGTGTGTTTGCCTTTGGTTGAGTTCATCCCTTTTGGGTTAGAGTGCCCTAAGCTTACAAATACATTATGCTTGCCATGGGTTGAGGTCATTCCTTTTTGGTTTGGCGTGCTCCAAGTTTGCAAACGTAGTGTGGTTTCTTGATTGCAAACACTTTGTGGTTGCTTTTTGTTTGTTTTCATTCGTTAAGATGGAGCCAAGGTTGGTTGAACTCATCCATGGAGTTTGGAGTGCACAGGACTGTAAGAGATGATCTGGATTGATGATGACATACTAGTTGACTCATCTCATGGTATATGAGTTACCAATTTGGTTAGATCTCATCTTAAAAGTTGGATCAAACCAAAATGCAATCACAATTGGGATTTCCCACCAAATTTGTATCTCTTTTTCTATTTCTGACAAATAGGGGGAGATCTAGATACTCCACCCATGGTACATATTTTCTTACATGTACATTCTTATTTCTTTTGCATGAATGTCCAAGTATTGGGGAGTTAAAGCAAAAGCAAAGGGGGAGCACAGAGAGTTGTATTGTATTAGTCTCTTGTATCTCAATTTTTGTCTATGAGTTGAATCAAGTTGTAATTCTTATGTTTATTCAATTCATAGAATTCTAGTATGTGTGTTGTACTAGCATAGGTGTTTTTGTCACACATTGACAAAGGGGGAGATTGTAAATGTCATAGGACTTTTCCTAGACGTACTCAAGGTTTTTCAATGTTGTGACATAGTCATTGAGTGTTTGTAACTGAGCATATTGAAGATCAAGAATTACGGATTCAAGGAAGACCAAGCGACAACAAAGCATATATCAGAATTGGTCCCCTATCCAAAGGTATACACACACATGCACTAGACAGCCCCTAGAAACACACTATTCATTGTATATTGACTTGTTTTAAGGGAGCTTGAAGTAATCTTACTAGCTGAGGTATGCTCAGCGATCCTTGGCCATCTGGATGCGAGTCCGGACAGCCAAAGATTGCCCACGGATGGTCGATACTGTTCGCGGATCAACCTTTGGAAAAATGGCCATTGAATTGTAAAATTAGGCTTTCCCAGGGGAACCGGTTAACTGGCCAAGTGTCTGGTTGTCTCCAACTGGCCGACCCCTGTGCCGGTTGCATAACATACCAGTACTGGTCTGTGTGATCTGCACGTGCCTGGTTGACCGACCTCACCATCCGGTCGACCCCCGATCGATCGGATAGCTCACCGATTGCTCAAAACCCTAAGTCAGTTTTGAAATCCCTGAGCGCTACTGGGCGATCGACTGAAAGGTCCGATCAACCGGAGGCTCGAAGGATTGGTCAGGTTGGTCTTTCCACCCGACCTTTGAGTTCAAAATTCACATTAAAGTAATTCGGTGGAGCACCGGTCGACCATCCAGTTTGGCCGATCGACTGGTGGCCATGAGATTTAGAAACTACATAAATTAGAGTCTTAGATCTAAACGCAAAAGAGACCCGCACGATTTTTCTCTCAATCCCTAGATCTAGATCTGAGAGCTCTTAGCTCTTCCTTAGGCTAGATAAGACCTCTTATTTCATCTTCTTCCCATTTATAATGAAATTGACATTCTATGTCAACTATTTTGAAGAAGAAGGATTGAGATTCAAGTCCTTACCCGTTGTTGTGATGCATTGAAGTTCATATCACACACACGCACACACATCTAGGGTTTTAAGGCCCTCATCTCCGTCAAGTGTCAACGATGAAATCCAAATGGAGCGAGGAACGTGAGGGTGAAACGGGGATTTAAGCTCACAATGGATGATCTTTGCTTGGGGTAAAATCTCATAGAAGTTATCAATTTACTTTTGTTTTTAATTTAGGTTAAAACTGTAACGGTTTGAGGTTTCTGTGAAACCTTGGGGTTAGAGGTTAGCCGTGAAACCTCGTGGTGGTTGGAGGTTAGCCTGGAAACCTCGTGGTGGTTGGAGAATGCCGGTAAATTCTTCGTACGATTGGAGGTGAGCCGTAGTGAGCAAAACCTACCAAGTGAAATCCTGGAGATCCACGAGTGGTAACTCAAGGGAGTGGACTAGGCCGGGGTGCCTAACCGCTATAAATCTCATGTGTTTAATGGTTTGCATTTGTACTTTATTTCTATATATTTGTATGCATAACTATCAACATATGTGAGCAATTGTTTTCAATTTCGCCGTAATTGCTGAAACAATAAGTAAAATTAAATGGGTTTGAAATAGGGCCCAAATAATTCCGCATATCGGCTCAAAACTATACACCCCACCCCTCTAGGTGATTACTACGTGCACTTTCAGTCTTGATCAGAGAATGTCAAGGATGGAGAGGATTGTTAGAAAATCTCAAAAGATGTTGTCAAATATTTCTATAGGATGTAGGAATGTTTGAAATAACATTCCACCATCTCCTCCCTTGAGTGATGACGAGGAGTGATGATATCTTTTCTATATTGTCCCGTTCACCACTTCGGTGACTTCATATTTTGTTCTTTTATGGGTTGCATTTGAAATTTAAATAGTGTTGTATGACTGATGTACTTGTTATCTTGTTTTGACTATATAGTAATTTTTTCTCTCTTGGACTATACGTGGTTGCATGATTAATTTTTTATATAGTTCATATAAGATACCCACATGTGTGTAGACTTTTTGTTAACCATGCATATTAATATGTCTTGTCTACACATTGCCTTGGTTGGACCGATGCACCACTCTTATCTTTATGTGGTCTATCCTAGGCATGTATAGGCTATGTTTGGTTTGATAGTTAAATTTCTTGTCATAGCTTATACTTTCTTGCATTGATCATATTATGCTTTCATGATTAACTTATATATGTGGTATTTGCTGATTTGATTTGGATTAGATGGCAGATTGGTGTGTATGCATATGGAACTTGCATGTTGTAGCTTATAGTAAAGCTTTTCACATGCTTGTTCCGGTTTGTATGAGTCTCGTGCCTATTGCATATCTTTATTAGACCCACACGGTGCATACACATGCAATCATGCTCATCTTTTCTGAATCAATGTCCCTATTGGGAATTGGGCTTTAGGATTCCTGATGGGATTATTATAAACATATGCAATGTACTTATAGTTAAATCTAATCATGTACTATTTTTGTCATCTTGAATCTTGTATGTATTTCTTATCATTTGATGCATGTCCAGAGGTCAATAAAGGTTGTTATGGTTTTTATTGCATATTACATGGAACCAACCTTTATACCTCACATTGTGTATAAAATGACGTCACAAAATTGCTTGTGGTGAGTATACATGACTGCGCGTTCGCCATGGGTTGAGTTCATCCCTTTTGTCTTGGAGTACCCCAATCTTGCAAACACATTATGTTTGGCTTGGGTTGAGTTCATCTTAATTGAGTTGGAGTGCCCCAAGTTTGTAAACATGGTGTGGTTGCTTGATTGCAAACACACCTTGTGGTTGCTTTTGCTTTGTTTTCATCTATTAAGATGGAACCAAAGTTGGTTGAACTCATCCATGGAGTATGGAGTGCACAGGGCTGTAAGAGCTCATCTGGATTGATGGAGCCATGCCAGTTGACTTATCTCATGGTATAGGAGTTACCAAGTTGCTTAGAACTCATCCTAATAAATGGATCAAGCCAAAATACAATCACAATTAGGATTTCCCCAAATATTTGTATATATCGTTGTCTATTTCTGACAAAAAGGGGGAGATTTAGATACTCCACCCATGGTACATATTTTCTTGCGGGTACACTCTTATTCTTTGGCAGGTATGTCCAAGTATGAGGGAGTTAATGCGAAAGCTGAGGGGGAGCACTGAGCGTTGTATTGTCATTCGTTTCTTGTATCTCAATTTTTGTCTATGAGTTGAATCGAGTTGTAATTCTTATTTTTATTCAATTCATAGAAGTCTAGAATGTGTGTTGTACAAGGATATGTGTTTTTGTCACAAATTGACAAAATGGGAGATTGTAAATGCCTTAGGTTTTTTCCTAGACATTCTCCGGGTTTGTTAATGTTGTGAAATAGCCCTTGAGTGTCTGTAACCGAGCATATTGAAGATCAAGAGTTGCGGATTCAAGGAAGACCAAGCTACAACAAGGAATCTATTGGAAAATGTCCCCTATCCAAAGGTATAAACACACATGCATTAGACAACCCCTAGAACACACTATTCATTGTATATTGATTTGTTTCAAGGGAGCTTGGAGTAACCCTACTAGTTGAGGTACACTCCACGCTCCCTAGCTATCTGGATGCAAGTTCGGACAGCCAAATATTTCCCATGGATGGTCGATACCATTTGTGGATGGACCTTGGGAAAAATGGCCATAGAATTCTGAAATTAAGCTTTCCCAAGGGCACCGCTTGACCAGCCAAGTGTCTGGTCGACCAAACAGGGTATCTGCTTGGTCTCCGACTGATCCGTCCTTATGCCACTCGTAAGTAGACCATTGCTGGTTTGTACGATCTTCATGTGCCTGGTTGACCGGTCAAGTTGATCGGCCAGAGCATCTGATTGAACCCCAATCGATCAGATAGCTTTCCGGTCGCTCAAAACCCTAATTTGATTTTGGAAACCTTGAGCGCTACCGGCCGACCAGCTGAAAGGTCCGGTCAACCGGCAGCTCGAAGGGTTGGTCGGGTTGGTCTTTCCACTTGACCTTTGAGTTCAAAATTCACATTAAAGTAAGTTGGTGGAGCTACCGGTCAACCATCTAGCTTGGCCGATCGACCGGTGGCCATGAGATTTAGAAACTGTATAAATTAGAGTGGTGGATTTAAGCGCGAGAGGACCCGTACGAAATTTCTCCAAGATCCCTAGATCTAGATCTGGGAGCTATTTGCTTTCCTTTATGTCACATAAACCATCTTCTTCCTATTCATAATGGAATTGACATTCTATGCCAACTAATTTGAAGAAGAAGGATTGAGATCCAAGACCTTCCCCTTTGTTGTGTTGCATTGAAGATCATATTACACACATACATCTAGTGTTGTAAGGCCCTCGTCTCCATCAACGACGATATCCAAGGTGGAAAGGAGCGAGGAATGTGAGTGCAAAATGGGGATTCAAGCCCACAACGGACGATCTTAGCTTGGGGTAAAATCTCATTGAAGTTGTCATTTTACTTTTTTTAATTTAGGTTAAAAACTTTAATGGTTTGAGATTTTCATGAAACCTTGGGGTTAGGGGTTAGGGGAAAGCCGTGAAACCTCGACGTGGTTGGAGGTTAGCCGGGAAACCTCGTAGTGGTCTTTGGGTGAACCATTGAAACCATTGTAACAGCTTGGAGAATGCCAGTAAATTCCTCGTACTGTTAGAGGTGAACCGTAGTAAAAAAAACCTACAGAGTGAAACCTTTAAGACCCACGGGTGGTATCTCAAGGGAGTGGACTAAGCCGAGGTGTTGGACCACTAAAACTATCATGTGTTGACTGGTTTGCTTTTGTACTTTATTTACAATTATTTGTATTCATAACTATCAACATATGTGAGCTATTGTTTTCAATTTCCATGTAATTGTTAAAACAATTAGCATAATTAATTAGGTTGTAAAAAGGGCCCCAATAATTCTGCATATCGGCGTAAATTCTATTCAAACCCCACTAGATAATTACTATGTGGACTTTCGTTTAAAGAAAACTGTGAGCGGTTATCTAACCGTTCAATTCGATTATGGTAACTGTTCGTGCCTTATTTTGAATCCCTCTTTAGAACATGGGTTGATCAATCCCCGTGCCCTTTTTTTTAACAGCTGGCTCGAGCACGTGAGCTCACTTGCCCTTGATTCTTCTCATCACGCGTCGCACATCTGTAGCTTTGTTCACGTGCCATGCGCAACTCTCTTGTCTATTTGTGCGTTCTCTGTGCCGTGCTTCTTTTGGATTCTGTGTGCGCCATGTGTCGCATTTCTGTTGATTTCTTTGCGTATTGTGCACGACGCTTCTACTGGCCAATTTGAGTGCCATGTGTCAAGCTTCCACTGGTTGGTGAAGACGCACAGATATATGCACTAACAGCTGTGGGCCACTTTGGAGTCTCCATGGGATGACCGTAGATGATCATTTTCTGGCCAGTGAGGCCATGGTATTTTTGAAGATTGACTTGGGCCCTTCAAACTGTATTTTGTATTGATGTCCATATGTAACGCGACCCCTGGGCCATTTTTCCATTTGTATTTTTGACATCTTTGCATTGTTTAAAACAAATTGTTTACATGATCACCTGGATTGGAGCATTCCACATTGTAGGATAATATATCTTATGCTACCCATTTCTTCTAAGGTGGCCTTAGTTGCGGTCAACCTTTCTTTCCTTCTGAGGTCATGGTTCATTGGACCTCTTCGATGACGCATACGTTGTCCTTCAACTGATAAACGATTATCTATTTTGGCCTAGACGTAGATGCCTCTACTTCAGCATCATTAGGATCTTCGACCATCATCGATATCCCAATCGGCCATCCTTTACTATCTCGACCAACGAAGTGCACTGTTCTAACTACTTCACCATATAGCATGGCTTTGGCCGCAATGGAATTAGACTGGAACGGTTTATTATCCGCCCTTATTACCTCGATCTTTTCTCCATTCTACAAGATCAACAACTGGTGTATCAAAGATGGTACACACCGATTTGAGTGGATCCAATCTCTTCCTAGTAGTGCACTGTAACTTGAAGATGATTCTACCACAAAGAAGGCGGCCACCAGTTTCTTCCTTCCGACCGTTAATTCGAGTGGGATAACCCCCTTGGTTGATGTAATCCCTCTTACAAAATTGGCGACCGTTACTTCGGTCGGGATTAGATCTTCCCTTGTCTTACCTATTCTCTTTAGAAGACTAATAGGTAGTATATTGAAGGTCGCACCTATCACGCCCAAAAGTCCGAGATATCGATCTCCACGATCTTGAGGTGAGACTCCACGAATCCAACACAAGGATTTGGCCAATTGAACCAATGAGCCAACAAGAGAATGCTAAGCGGAAGTTGATATAATATAAATAAAACTAATAATCAATCCAACATCATTACATCATTGATCCAATCCAAAACCAAGAAATAAAACCTAACTATGCATCTAAGCGATTGCATTGTGAAATAAAAACTAAACCATAAAACAAAAACTAATTCTACTATGTATCATCCCTTTAGCCCGTCTCCTAAACCTGTAGAATGTACAACACATAAAAAGGCATGAGCTTATGAGTCCTAGTAAGTAAATCATACGTAATCGATAATACCATAGAACACAACCATCTAAAACTCATAGCATTTGCACATACATAGTCATGCTTATGAACAGTAACCTATCGCATGCTATTTCAAGTCATTACATTAATATATTAAAACAACACCTAACATGAAAGTAGAAACAATAAAATGAGATAATGATATGAATGATGAATATTCCATGATGCAGTGATATGAATTCATGCAAGAATGAGTCATGCACAATCCAAAACACCAACCTAATGCTAAATGCATGCACTGTGATCAAGTCTGGTTAAGATTATCCATGTCAAATCTCTCGGACTTACAGCTACTCCCATACAGAAACTCTCAACTATCCCACGTGTACATCCTGGTTTCTAGGTACTTTCGACCCCAGGGGATCAATTCCCCTCAGCTATTTCAATTAGGTAACTCAAACCCAAGGATCCAAGACCAAGAGTATCTACATACCCTCCATGAATCCCCACGGCCTTGCTTAACCTTTCCATCCTACAGTTATGACATGAATGTAGCACATACACACACACACACAGATATATATATATATATATATA
>JAUPMG010008158.1:0-15786 GCA_031762675.1 Pachysandra terminalis | reverse complement strand
CATATTCATGCTTAAATAACATCAGAAATAGTCTAATAAGATCAAATTACACATGCTCACAAAAATATAATCAAATTAGAACAACTTTGCAAATTTCGGCACGCCTAGAGGTCGTCGGTGTGTGTTTTGGCGGGTACTCGGCGCGTTGGTCGGCGCATCGAGTGGTCACCGTGGGTTCTGGTCAAATATTATGGGTTTCAGGATTTGGTCTCAAAGATTGGCTCAGCGCATACTTGATTCATCAAGAATTTGATCGGCGCCAAAACCAGGGACTTAAAATTCACTTTGTGATGTTCGGCTCATGTTCGGCTCATCGAGTAGGGTGTCGGTGCCAAAATCAGGGACAAAAAACTTAGTAGAGGAGGCTCGGCGGATCGAGTACTCGTCGAGGACTCATCTGGGCTGGTTTGACACATACTCGGTTCGCCGAGTACTCGCTGAATAGAAAAATTCTGGTAAGTTTTTCCAGAATTTCAAACTGATCATACTTCTTTTGGATTTTCGTCCTTAAGTAACTTCCCTTAATATTAAATTCCGAACAAAACCCAATTAAAATATTTGTGAAAACATTAGTAAATAAATAGTTGTTAAATTGTTTTGAAAACCTTTGAAAACTAATATGATTTTGAAAACTTATGTCGTATAATTGAAAAACAAACTTTAAACTCTACTTAAATCATAATAAAAGTTTAATCCAAATACTTACAGTGCTTTTGTTGAATTGGAACAGATAATTAAGTTATGTTCTTCTTCTTCTCCTTCTTAGCTCCAAGCTTGTGTGATTTTCGAAAACCAGACCAGGCCTCTTATTTATACTAATTCAACAACTTCCTAGTCCTATTAGTATTAATCCTTGTGTTTTAATCTTGTCCCTTCATTGGGATGTCTTAGATTCTAAACCATTAGATGAATTCCCAGCTCTCCTAATTCAACTATGTTTCTATTATTTAAATTTTAAATCCTAGTAAGTTTCTAACTCCTATGGAAGCTTCTAATTAGTGTTTTAAATCTAAACCATTGATTGGAGTGTAAAGGCTCCTGAAAGATCTCAGCCATTGATTTATATCTTAAAATCTTAATTAAACTAGTCTTTAATTATCTATTTGAATCCTAATTAAGTTATAATTGATCTAAATTAAATACCAGCCCTTAGATTAAGATTGAAAGTCCCTACAAGATCCTAACCACACATTATAACTTAAAGAGTTATGATTGTGTGTGAAGCACTTAGTTTCCTACAGTGCAGCCCACCAATCACAAACAGTCAAAGTCAAATCTGTAACTAATTTACGAAAATTTTAAATTAACCTCTATATTAATTACACCTTAACTCCTATACTTATATTAATTGCAATTTAGTCCTATATTTTGGCTGAGTCATTACATTTGTCTCAGTGCTCTCGAGGTTTTTCAACCTTAGCACTATCGAGACGGTTTGTTTAGGTGCTCTCGAGGTATTTGTACCTTTGCACTTTCGACTAATTTTGTCTGGGCGTTCCTGAGGTATTTGTACCTTAACACTTTTGACGAGTGGTGTCTAGGTGCTCTCAAGGTATTTGTACCTTAGCACTTTCGACTAGTTGTGTCTAGGCATTCTCGAGGTATTTGTATCTTAACGCTTTCGACGAGTGGTGTCTAGGTGCTCTCGAGGTATTTGTACCTTAGCACTTTCGACTAGTTGATGTATTGATGTCGATGGAGTTCTTGGTTTGGGCGTCCTGAATATTGGACGTCCCATCTTGATTGTTTGGGAACGTTGAGTTTCCAGCTTGGACGTTAGGTAACATTGAACTTGTAGCTTGGTTGTTAGGTAACGTTGGATTTGAGAGTTGGTCATTTGAGAATATTGGACATTCCATCCTGATTGCTAGGTAACGTTGACCTTGCATCTTGTCCGTTTGGGAAAGTGGGACTTGCGACTTGGCTATTTTGGGAATATTGGACATTCCATCTTGGTCGTTAGGTAACGTTGATTTGCATCTTGACCATTCAGTAACCTTGGTCTTGCAACTTGATTGTTTGGTAACGTTGATCTTGTGAGTTGGTCGTTTGATAACATTGGACGTTCCAACTTGGTCATTCGGTAATGTTAGTCTTACAACTTGGATGTTTGGGAGCATGGCCATCATGGTTTCAAGTGATTAGTGCCATGGAAAGGTGCAAACATACCCATTAGTATTTCACCATCACCTGCCCGCTCTTACAAGTTGATCATCTGCAGTGTTTCTTAAGACAAAGTCTCAGCCAGTGTCCTGCTCTCACATTTTAGGTATCTACATTTAAGTCCCCCTGGGCACGACTATAAACCTCAGTTTATTGGCATGGGCATGAAAGAAGAAAAAGGAAGACAATAATAATTTTTTTTATAAATAAATAAAACTGATGAATATGTATATATATATATACACACACAATTATGCAAGTACAGGGTTAATAGCAAGTGAAAGTACCTCATTCTTGTATTTTTGGTAAAGAGGTGTTACAAGTTTTACTTTGAAGAGAAAAAAAGAGAGATAGACACATTCCCTCCTTCTCTTGCTCAATCGTGCAACTATTGGGTTCCCTTGGCAAAAGGGAGAAGAACTATATAAAGTGGAAGGGCCTAAGAGAGTGACCATTTTTTTTTGGACATGCCACCTAAACTCCACGTGAATTTGGAGCACGAGAGAAGGGTGTTGTCATTGCCTCTTCTCATCATCATTTTTTCTTTTGTGAGCAAAGTTGAGAGTAGTTGTTATTGCTCCTTCTCATTTTTCCCAAGTCGTGTGAAGAGAACGTCCTAAATCAAAGGAAGTATGGAGAGCGTTACCAGCTCTCCAAGTGTTCGGTGAATCGTGCAAAAGGGAGTTTTGTTGACGCTTCAGGCACTTGCTGTGTTGTGCAAAGGGGTACCTTACCCACGCTCCAAACACCTGTTGAGTCGTGCAAGAGGGCACCTTGAGGTAAATTTTATTTTTATTTATTTATTTTTATGTGCCACCTACAGGCGTCATTGATTATGAGTTTTTCATTTTATTGCCCCCCCTTTTTTTTATAGGTAGCGTTCGTTCAAGATGGGAAAGAAGGCGTCTATCTCACCAAAGCCTTCAAAGCGTTCTAGCGAGAATGAAACGTCCAGTCCTTCAAAACGTCTCAAGGAGAAGGAACCGTTCGGTCCTTCAAAACGTCTCAGTGAAAAGGAACTGTCTAGGCCTTCAAAACGTCCCAATGAGAAGGAACCATCTAGGTTTTCAAAACGTTCTAATGAGAAGGAATCATCCGGGCCCTCAAGTGATCAGTCACAAAATGCCACATTGATCGATACCTTATGGAGTTTTGTCCCTCCTCGAAGCATCATTAGCTGCCACAGTAATCCGGGTTCAAGCATGACCATTTCCTTAGGAAGGACCCGGACTTTCTTCTATACGACTATTTGCTCCATGGTTTGGCGTCTTCGAAAGACACCGATGTCCACGTTTTCATTGGATGAACTCCGTGAGATGCAAGAGGAGTTGAAAGACCTTATCACTGTAGGGATGATGTTGGACTAGCTACTTTCCCATCTGTAGAGGGTGAAAACAGCCTTAGGGCACATTGCACAATGCAAGGAGTTGAAGACTCCTTTTGCCTCTCGCAAGGAATTGGAGACTCGCGTAGCCGCCCATGAGTCCAAGATTGAAATATTGAAAGCTCAGCTTTTGGAAGCAGAGCAACAGTTAGCTATGGATTGTGCGAGGTTCGTTGATGATGAAAAGGAGTTATCCTCTACCTAATCATGGCTCGAGAGGAGCGAGTTCACCCAAGGGACCTTTTCAGCAGGTCTCTTAGACAAATCTTCTGGAAGTAGTTTGCCTTAACCATTGCTATGATTTTGCGCCTTATTTTGTTCACAAGTAATGACAAGGATTGCATAATGTCTATCATTTAGTTTTTCATTAAAATATTTATTTTCCCTTTCTTTTTTTTTTTTGCAAACAAACAATCATTGTCATTAGAGAAGCACATTTTCCAAGAAATGAGTGCCTATATAAAGGGAGGATGTGGGGTCTAAAGAAACATACCTGATCCATATTGCTCCCATTCTCCTCTTGGTGTGTGAGAGAAGCTCCAAATCTAATTATGTGAAGATAATGGCATAACAAGATGACTTAGGAAACATCCAAGTGGTTCATTCCCCTCCTCACTTGGAATATTGTAGGGACGTCTACTTGTGCCTGTGTGATATGAAATACTCGGGCGCACTCAATCCTGCACGCCTCGTAGTTCATTGGCTTCACACTATCCTAGTACTACGCAAGGCAAGGGACACTTTGCTAGAAGCATATCCGGAGTTCTTTGAGGCTTTCCTAATGCTTGACCGCATCTCCTTTCGTAGGGTGATGTGGGTAGATTACTTCGTTCTGATAGAGGAGATATCTTCATTTTCTCTGGAAAGAACAAACTCATACCATAAAAGCCTTTTCCGTTGCCTCCGTCGCCTATCATTGGATGATCATTTCTATTACCAGTTCTCGAAGGAGCTTTGTTTTACCAAGCTAGAGATTACTATGCGACGTTAGAAAAGGTTAAATGAGAACAAGGGAAATGTGACAATATCTTCTTGGCCATCAGGATGGATCCTGCATATTAGGCAGCGTCTGCCCTGGAGACTCGGGCACGGGTGCTGGAGCATCAGATGGAGGGCATGCCAAATGATGTCCATCGCGCTCGGTTAAGGGTGAGGCGCGTGCCATTCGTTGGGAAGCGGATCCATACAGTTTGATAGAAGTGAGAGAGGATGTTACCGATCGTCGTCGGATTTTCTTTGACCGTTTTTGTGGTTTAAATGTTTTTAAGGTCCAAATGTTGTCATACTTTGGTGAGATGCCTACAAATCCTGTCGATGAAGATGATGATAGCGACGAGTATGGGACGTGCAACACTCTATCAATCTTGGTTGTTTTCTTTTTTTTTTTTTTATAGTGGAGGGGCGTCGTATGGCGTCGGGAGATATCTGTTATGTCAGTGTTTTTTTATTTGCTGTGTTTTTTTTTGTAAGTGAAATGAACCTTTTATTGCGAATGAAATAAGGAAGAGAGGTCTCTCTCTCTTTTTTTTTTTTAAAACTTGTCCTTTGCATACAATAACGGTCTACTAAACACATAACTGCTGCTATTTAATTGAAATGAAAGAAGGAAGGATACAAGATTCATTCTTCATTAGCGTGATCTTCATGATACAGCTTGATCCACTTAGCGTTAATAGAATCATTGAGAGGCATCCCATCAAGTTGACTCCAGATGTAGTACCCACTCGCGGCGACTTCGCGTACAACATATGGGTCTTCCCATTGTGGAGCAAATTTTGGAGCGGATAGGTTAGTTCGTACGTGTATTGTTGCCCTTAGGATTTTATCTCCTACCTTGAAGTCACGATTGCGCACCATTTTGTTGTATGCTCTGGAGAGACGAGCTCGATATGCGACAGCCTTGTCTTCTGCACGACCCCTTCTTTCATTGATCAAATCCAGTTCCCTAACTCGTCCACTGACCTCGTCAACGTCGTCACCTTCTTGTGCTGCTGCTAAAGCGAGTCGGGCAAAGGGAACCTTTATCTCCACTGGTAAGGCAGAATCACTACCATAGATTAAGGAGAAGGGAGCCTTTTGCGTCGCAGACCTTTTTGTGATACAGTATGCCCACAAGGCTATGGTAAGCTTCTCATGCCATTTCCCTCTTTGGTCGTGTATCATACGACTAAGGATCCGAACTAGCGTCTTATTATTGGCTTCAGCTTGTCCATTTCCTTTCGGGTAGTATGGGGTTGCCCGGATGTGTTTGATTCCATAGTGCTATGTCAATAACCTAACGTCCTTGTTGATAAACAGGGTTCCATTATTCGAAATTATTCTGTGAGGAATTCCGAATCTACAGATGATATGATCTCGAATGAAATTGCTGACAGCAGCTCCCATGGCACGCCTCATGGGAATAGCTTCAACCCATTTGGAATAATATTCTGTGGTGGTGAGTATCCATATGAGGCCACTTGAATTAGGGTTAATTGACCCGATCAAATCTAGACCCCATGAATGGAACGGCCATGGAGTGGATATGTGTTGTAACTCAACTTATGGAGCATGAATCTTCTGTCCAAACACTTGACATTGATAACAATGTCTCACATATTCATGGGTATCTTTTTCCATGGTAGGCCAATAATATCCTGTCTATAGCAATTGATCCAGTAGGCAGTGATAATCTTGATGAGCACCACAGTCACCTGACTGCATCTTCTGCATTACACCATCAGCTTCCTTTTGCGTTAGGCATTTGAGAGGTCTCCCAGTCCAGCTCTGACGATAGAGGCAATCCCCCACTGTAAAGAATCTCTTCGCGCGCCTCTTTATCTTGGCCGCTTCCATTGCATCGCCAGGGAGCTTACCTAAAGATAGGTAATCGACATAGGGTTGCCTTCAATCTCCGTCAGTTCTAGTAGAGAGCAGGAAATGTTCACGGTTGTACTCTCCATTACATCTTGGGCAGCTTTGTTGTAGCTCATTAGCCTCCCTCATCATCGTAGGCTCGTAATAACCTGCCCGTTGAAGTTTTCTATATAAGGCTTCAGCGTTTTTTTGAGAACATTACTGATTATGCATGGAATGTAACCGTTGCTCTACTTCTTCGGGTCCGAGACATCGATTTAATACTCTTGTAGCAGCCGTGTGGTACCACTTTCCTTTCAAATTTACAAAATTCTTCAATTCTTTCATCGGAGTGGTTGACGCACGAGGATCCCGTAAGTCTTTGAGGATTTGAGTCCTCCAGTCTTCTTCTTCCAAATGAATTTTCTCACTAAATGTGAAAGGTTCTGTCTTCTTAATGGCTTCAACATGACTTGAAGATTCATCAAACTTAAGGCGGGCACCCAATATGGCCAGCGCATCTGCATGCTTGTTGGTTGTCAGAGGAAAGTGTTCAAACTTGACTATGTCAAAGCTGGGTAGCAGTCTTTGTGCCAATGTCCGGTATTGTGCCATCACCGGATCGTTGATCGTGAACTCACCTTGCATGTGCTTGATCACGAGATTGGAATATCCCTTCACAAAGAAGTTCTTAATTCCCATTTGCCTTGCGAGTAGTAGACCCAGAATCAATGCTTTGTACTCGGCCGAATTATTAGAACAAGGTAATTGCAACTTATGAGATGCAGGCGTTGCATTTCCCTCTGGTGATAAAATCACAACGCCTACACCGCCTTCTCCTCTTATAATGGATCCATCAAATTGTAGGATTCATGAGTCTTGGTCGTCGATAGTGGCTCCCTCGAAAGCATCCTCATAGTCATATTCCGAGGGAGTGAATCACCTGCAAAGGCGGCCATCAAGTCCACAACGGCCCAAGTCCTTATCTTGGTGGGTTTGGTACATACTCTGATAATAACAATAACCATTTAGCAATTCTCCTAGAGAGGAACGGGGAGGACAACAAGAATTGAATAAGGTTTGATTTGGTCATCAGCTCCACCTCATGGGCTAGCAAATAATGGTGGAATTTCTGTGTGGCTTGTACCAATGCCAAGAAACTCTTCTCAGCCATAACGTATCTGAGTTCGGGGCCTCTCAGAGTACGACTAGTGTAATATATCAATCATTCTGCTCCCATGTCGTGTTCTTGAGCAAGTAATCCTCCTACCGCATGCTCTGATGTTGCTAAGTACAATATCATGGTCTTACCTTTCATAGGTGTCGACATAGTGAAGGAGGTGGCTATATCTTGCTTCAATTTGTTGAAAGCCTCGTCGCATTCTGGTGTCCAAGTGAATTTTTCTTTCTTTTTTAATAATGGTGTCATAGGTTGTATCCTATTTTCCAACCCTGGGATGAATCTCCTTAAGTTGGATACCTATCCTAAATTTTTTTTAACTTCTTTTGATTCCTTGGAGGGGCCATCTGTTGTATCGCCTCCGCCTTGGGATGATCAATGTCAATCCCTTGACTATAGACTAGGAACCCGAGGAACTTCCCAGAGGAAACACCAAAGGCGCCGTTCATTAGATTCATCTTTAGTTGGTAGCGATGACAAGTTTCAAACACCTTTTGCAAGACGTCTGTATGATGATCTCGGTCTTTCGACTTCACTACCAAGTCATCCACGTAATCCTCCACTTCTTTGTGCATCATGTCATGATATATTGCGGTCATAGCTCTCTGATATGTGGCACTTGCATTTTTAAGACCAAAGGCATTACGATATAATGAAATTTACCTATGGGCGTTCGGAACGCCGACTTCTCCGCATCCTTAGCCGCCATTTTTATTTGATTGTAGCCTCTATACTCGTCCATAAATGAAAACATCTCATTTCTCGTCGTTGAATCAATCAGGACATCCATGTTTGGTAAAGGGAACTCATCCTTCAGGTCCCTAAAGTCCGCAACATCGTATCTGACCATTCTTCTTTCTGACAGGAACGGTGTTAGCCAACCATGTTGGGTGTTGTATTGGTTTTATAAATCCGGCCGCTAATAGTTTCGACACTTCTTCTTTAATTTTCAACTCGATATCGGGTTTGAAAACCCTAGGGGCTTGCTTGATCTGCTTATCACTAGGATCAACATTCAACTTATGTACTACAAGTTGGGGTATAGCCCCGGCATCTACGAGTATTCCTATGCAAAAACATCTCGATATTCTTATAGGAGTGTCAACAAGCTAGTCCTGTCTTGGCTCAACTTCTTGCTAATAAGAACTTGTTTAACAACCCCTTCCACTTCAGCAAGATTAACCTCTTCCAACTCTTCAGCTACAAACTTGGATCCGTCTTGCAAAACCTTAGGTCCTGGCTCGAATTCTCTCAAAGGGTCATCTACGAACAGGCACGAAGGGACTTCCGTCACATCATCAGGTCTTGGAGTTGTCACAGATTGTTTTCCGCTTGACTCCCCACATCGTCATAGACGGTAAAAGAAGCTCCCATCATCTTGTTATACTTGTACACACTTCGTCTCTTGTTTTTCCTCGTCTTCCTTGTTCCTCTTTTTCCGTGAAGACTCACTTCTCTTCTTACCAGCCACTAGATCTTCCCACTTGGGCAAGTATTTTCTTTCAACGGGAGCTACTCAGGTCTCACCGTCAGCCACAAGTTCGTCGAAAAAGATAGCCTCAGCATAATGAATCTCATTACGGTCAAAGGGATCAATAGTAGCATTGATCGTAATCTTCTTACCACGTCATCTAGCCTTCAAGCACTAATGATATTTAGACGGGACAGCTTTGTATCGATGAAGCCGTGGCCTCCCCAACAAAATATGATACGATACATCCGCGTCGATGACATGAAACATGACTGGTGACCGGATTGCCCCCATGGCCAACTCAATAGTAATGTAACCCATGGTTTTGCATGCCTCATTATTGAAAGAAATTACTTCCATGGGTTGTTTTACCATCCTTTTGGAGGGGATGGCCGCTGCCTGTAAGGTTTTGTAAGGCAGAAGGTTGATCGAAAAACCAGGATCGATCAGTGCTCGCTTGGCCTCCACATTATTGATGGTAGGAGGCAAATACAAATGCTTGTTGTGACCCGGACAATCCCCTTGTACATCTTCATCTGAGAAGGTGATGGGTGATGGCTCCTGAAATCTCTTGGCAAAACTTCTTAAGTCCAGTACTTATAGAAAAGCACTGTTCATCGAGCTTAGTAGTCACAGAAACAAGAGCATTTGTCATTTTCTTTCGTGCTAGAAGACTGAATCCCATGTCATGGTAGAAATTTTCAACCTTAGCATTAGTACCCCAACGTTGGTACATGCACTCTTTGTCTTCATCATCTAGAGTCACCACTTCTGACTGCGGGTTCTCATTAGACACCATTATGGTGTCCATAGCGTCCCTATGAACAATAGTATTGACCATTCCCTTCTTTTGACTAGGCAACAGATTATCATGTACTAACTTCAAGCCATGTAACTCCAACTCTCCATTCCTGATCTTGTTATGGAACAACCTTTGCAAAGTGTAACATTCTTCTATCTTGTGGTCTACATGTGAATGGTACTTGCAGAAATTGTCTTTCTTCTGTTCTTCTTCTGACATTGGGAACTTTGGTGATGGTAAATTTACCACACCATGTTTCACCCATTGCTTCAAAATTGTCAAGGTTTCCTTGACAAAACAGGGTATCAGCAAAAGGATAAGGAAGACTTTATTTTGACTCCCGGTGTTGTTAGCTTCCTCCTTAGCGGGTCTCTTCTTCTCCACTGCCATAGTTTACGAAGCAGACTTTAGCTTACTCTTCCAAGGGACATCACTTTTGAGGTTCATGGTGCGTCTAGTGTGCCTTGCCGACTCATAGAGGCGGGTAAACGTATCAATGCATGCATTTTACAACACAAGATGACAATCCCTCATCATCCCAACAATGCACATTCGCACTAAGTTCTCTTTTGTCGTCGCTTCACGACAATCCGTGCGAGATCACGGAAATGCCTTACGTACACCTCCAATCCTTCTCGGGGATTCTGTTTCTCTCTTCCCAAATTCATAAGGGTCATTCGTTCCTCAACGATGAAAGGTTTCCTTAGGAAGGCTACCTTCATCTTTTCCTAACTCAGGATCGATTCATGAGGGAGATTATCGTACCAAGTGTAGGCACGATCGGTAAGCGATCGAGAAAACTCTCTTAGTTTGAGTTCTTCATCACTGGCGAAAGCTCCCATGGCGCCTGTGAATTTAGAAACGTGCTCCTTCCCATTACTTGTCCATCCATTGTACTGCGGCATCAATGGAGTAACTACATACCCCACAAGATAAGGTTTCTTCATGATGGTAACGGGATATGGCGGCCTAGTATCGATGTTGAATTCAACAGGTTTCTCTTTTTGTTGTTGTAAAAGCTCCACTATTTCATCTCGGGTTATGAACCCACTGTTGTTCACAGACTACGGTTGTGATGTGCTTAAAGGAGTACCAATAGGTACCGCCATAGGTGTCACAAGTACTTTCTCCACGGACGGCTTTGTTGGTGGAATTGGAGCATGACTCCCTCAGTTGGTTACAGTTTGCAACAGTTCCATCATCTTTGCCTATGCCTCTTCCATTTTATTCACCTGCATTCTCAACATTTCTATTTGATCATCACGTCCGTCAACCTCTTCATTCACCTCCTCCTCATCATGCATTTTGTATAGGTCAGGAGAATGATCTTCTCCATGCCTTTCCTCGACCGCTTGGAAAGAGGACAACCCAACTTGATCCCCAGCTTTCGGTCTACCTCTTAGTCTCGGCATTCTTCTAATATCAATTGGTATGTGGGAGACTATCCCCAGTGAAGTGGCCAAATGTAAAGGGTGTTTTTGTGAGAGAGTATTCAACAATAGTTACCAACTGATGGAAGCCTAACTCAATTACCGACCGTACCCCATGTTTAGAAGAATTAAGAGGTTAAGACAAAAAGAACCCTTGAGCACAAATCAGGTCAAATAATGGGGAATTAAGAGTCTAGGTGTTAGAAATTCGTGAGCACACTTTCAGAGCTATGTTAGAGCTTTAGTCTGTTCTCCAAAATCTCAAACCCATTTTTTTGGGAAATGAGCTACTATTTATAATAGCCAAGAGAAGGATAACGGAAGTTAGAAATCCGTTACGTGGTTACTAACGGTGTTAAAACTCTAACCTGGGGTAATATGAACGATTACCCTAGTCTCTTTGGTGGACCAATCCGATGTTACATCTATGAATTACACATTTGCCATCGTGACTCATGACATTATATGACATATCAAGGGGCTGGTGATCCTCACGCCCCTTCATTCCGTTCAAGTCTAATTCCCCCTTGTGTTATTGTCTGCGGTTCCATGGTGTGGGCGATAGCAGTCGACCTCATAGATGTAGTTGATACTACTTCAATCTTGAAACATGTTGGGAACCTGTTGAGATTATCCAGTCTTTATACTTTCGAGGTTTTTAAACCTTAGTACCTTCGAGACTATTTGTCTCAGTGCTCTCGAGGTTTTTCAACCTTAGCACTATCGCGACGGTTTGTCTAGGTGCTCTCGAGGTATTTATACCTTAGCACTTTTGACTAATTTTGTCTAAGCGTTCTCGAGGTATTTGTACCTTAACGCTTTCGACGAGTGGTGTCTAGGTGCTCTAGGGGTATTTGTACCTTAGCACTTTCAACTAGTTGTGTCTAGGCATTCTTGAGGTATTTGTACCTTAATGCTTTCAACGAGTGGTGTCTAGGTGCTCTCGAGTTATTTGTACCTTAGCACTTTCAACTAGTTGTGTCTAGGCGTTCTTGAGGTATTTGTACCGTAGCACTTTCGACTAGTTGATGTATTGATGTCGATGGAGTTCTTGGTTTGGGCATCGTGAATATTGGACATCCGATCTTGATTGTTTTGGAATGTTGAGTTTCCAGCTTGGACGTTAGGTAACGTTGAACTTGCGGCTTGGCCATTAGGTAACGTTGGACCTGAGATTTGGTCATTTGAGAATATTGGACATTCCAGTCTGATCATTAGGTAACGTTGATTTTGCATCTTGTCCATTTGGGAAACTGGGACTTGAGACTTGGTTATTTTGGGAATATTGGACTTTCCATCCTGGTCGTTAGGTAACGTTGATCTTGCATCTTGTCCATTCAGTATCCTTGGTCTTGCAACTTGATTGGTAACATTGATCTTGTGAGTTGGTCGTTTGATAACATTGGACGTTCCAACTTGGTCATTCGGTAACATTAGTCTTACAACTTGGATGTTTGGGATCATGGCCGTCATGGTTTCAGGTGATATGTGCCATAGAAAGTTGCAAACATACCCACGAGTATTCCACCATCACTTGCCCGCTCTTACAAGTGGATCATCTGCAGTGTTTCTTGAGACAAAGTCTTAGTCAGTGTCCTGCTTTCACATTTTAGGTATCTACACTCATGTAGTTACATTTCTCTATGTATGTGAAACCAAGAAAATATGGGTTTTCTTCTCAATCAATGGAAGAGTGGCTCTCTTTTTTACTTGGTTCCTTTTAGATTACTTCATTTTCACATATTCTATGTTTTCTTTTTCCTTGTTGTAATGTAGTTACCCTCCTTGTATCTAATTAGCTCTATTTCTTAATGCTAAGCATGTTAGTATCTTGTTCATCATTAATCTCTTGCTTTTTGTACATTGTGATAAGTTCACGCTTGGATCACAAATGCAACATATAAACTCACAAACCTTGTCCCACCCATTTTTTACCTATCTTAGGAGGAGCTTAGTAAACTTGCAAACAGACAACCATTGTCCCCGGTAGCAAATGTTACGCTCCCAGAGTTAGTAGGCCTACGGTCGGGCGACCATTGTCCCAGGATTCGGCGCCCAACACTCCACCTTAATACCAAACGATCCGAGAAGCATGTGGAGAAATCCATGTGTGGAGGTTGGCTTACCAATTTTGGGTTCCCAATGACCTTTAGATGCATACACCTCAACCCTCATGTTGAATCCGGTTTAGGTTAGAGTGCCGGTAATCTTAGGATACGTGTGATTGTTTTGTCCACTAAATTTTGGTCGATAAGAAATAAAGTCATTAAGTCATAGTATAATTGTCATCTTTGTTAATCACAAATTGAGTCAAATGCTAGAGAGGATGATAGGGGTATCAAAGAGTAATTAACCGGTTTAGACCGGATGAGGTGGGGTTTCTAATTCCTTCCCCATTCTCATAATCGAATCTTTGAATCCATTTATCTCTTGTTACACATCCAGTGGAGTCATTAGTTGTTGATTTATCATGCCATTGAATATAAGGCCCCGGTGTCCAATCACACCGTAAAAAGGATTGGCCACTCCTAAACCCCCCTTTTTTCCCATCCTAATTCCTATCGGAGGGGTTGCCATCGTTCCTTCGAGTGCTTTCATCTGGCGACTCCACTAGGGACAGTTGAAGGTTCAAACTAAAACCTGAACCTTTGTTATCCTCTCAACCTATCCAACTACCCCTCATGTCAGGGCCCAAGCCCCTTTAAGATTCAATCACTTTATGAGTCCAGCTTTATTAGATAGGGTTCAAGCTCCTTTAAGCCTCCAACTACCTATCATATCAGGGCCCAGGCTCCTTTAAGCCTAAGTCATTCCATGAGTTTACCTACTAGATCATTTAAGTCTTTTAAACCTCAAATTACCCTTTGTGTCAGAGACCCAGGCTCCTTTAAGCCTCAATCATTTCACAAGTCTACCTATTAGACAGGGTTCATGCCCCTCTTAGTCTCCAATCACGTTTCATATCAGGGCCTAGACCCCTTTAAGCCTCAATCATTCCATGAATCTACCTACTAGATAGGGTTCAAACTCTTTAAAGCCTCCAGTTATCCTTCATACAGGGTTCAGGCCCCTTAAAGCCTCCATTTATCCTCCATATAGGTTCCAGGCACCCTTTAAGCCTCCAATCACTTTTTTTTCCAATGCACAGACTCACTTTAAAGTCTCCAGTCAGGGTACAAGTGTCCATCAAGCCTCCAATCATTTCTAGTCAGGGTGCAGGTTCCCTTCAAGCTTCCAATCACTTTTTATCTAGGCATGTACTTCCTCCAAAGTCTTCAGTTAAGGTACAGGCACCCATTCGGCCTCCAATCACTTAATTTAGGGTTAAGGCCCCTTAAAGCCTCCAAATTCCTCTTAATTCCGTGCCCAAGCCACCTTAAGCCTCCAACCAATCTATGGGAAAGTGAAACCTCCATTTTACTTGGTCTTCTTTAGCTCTTGCTAATCTTCTTTCCTCATCTCATATGATTTGACTCTATGTTATATTGAGGGTTTGTTCTTTTCCAAATAGAACTTTCCTTTTAGCTTAATTTTTTCTAAATTCATTTTACTTTTAGATTCCTTTAGTTTTTGTTTTTTTTTTCAAATTGTTCTACACAAGTTTTTGTTTCTTTTCTTATGTTGTTACATTTCTACGTGTATGTGAAAACAAGAAAAAAATGGGTTTTCTTCTCAATCAATGGAAGAGTGGCTCTCATTTTACTTGGTTCTATTTAGATTACTTCATTTTTATATATTCTATGTTTTCTTTCTCCTTTTCGTAATGTAGCTACCCTATTTGTATCTAGTTAGTTCTCTTTCTTTATTCTAAGCACGTAGGTATCTTGTTTATTATTAATCTTTTACTTTTTGTACATTGTGATAAGTTCATGCTTGGATCAAAAAAATGCATCATATAAACTCACTAACCTTGTCCCACCCATTTTTTTACCTATCTTAGGAGGAGCTTAGTAAACTTGCAAAGGGGCAACCATTGTCCCCGGTAGCAAACGTTACTCTCCCAGAGTTAGTAGGCCTACGGTCGGGCGACCATTGTCCCTGGTGTCAGTGCCCGACACTCCACCTCAATATCAAACGATCTGAAAAGCATGTGGAGAAATCCATGTGTGGAGGTTGGCTTACCGATTCTGGGTTCCCAATGACCTTTAGATGCATACACCTCAACCCCTCATGTAGAATCCGGTTTAGGTTAGAATGCCAGTAATCTTAGGACACGTGTGATTGTATTGTCCACTAAATTTTGGTCCATAAGAAATAAAGTCATTAAGTCATAGTGTAATTATCATCTTTGTCAATCACAAATTAAGTCAAATGCTTGAGAGGATGATAAGGGAATCAAGGAGTAAGTAACAGGTTTAGACCGGATGAGGTGGGGTGCCTAACACCTTCTCCATTCTCATACTCAAATCTCCGAACCCATTGATCTCTTGTTACACATCTAGTGGTGTCATTAGTTATTGATTTATCATGTCATTGAATATAAGCCCCCGGTGCCCAATCACACCGTAATAAGGATTGGTG
>JAUPMG010008147.1:0-15786 GCA_031762675.1 Pachysandra terminalis | reverse complement strand
TTTGAAACTAGGTTTGGGGGAACTGAAACCTACATTAGTTGTCTTGCAATTGGCTGATCGATCTCTCAAGTAACCTCTAGGAATTGTTGAGAATGTCATCCTATAGGTGGACAAGTTCTACTTTCCAGTGGACTTTATCGTTCTTGATATAGAACCTGTCCTGAATCCTGATAGGCACATTCCCATCATCCTCGGACGTCCTTTCTTAGCTACAGCCAATGAACATATAAACTGTAGGTCGGGAATTATGGAGTTGTCTTTTGGAAACCTAAGGGTTAAGTTGAATATTTTCAGTACCTCCCACTCCTCAGATGCAAGTGAGTGTTTCTTCCTTGAAAACTCGCTTTCCCAACCTTCTGATATAGGTGATAGTGATTGCTTTTCCCTCAATACCATGGCTGAATTATTCGAGAAAGCATCCCCATTTATTCCACCTAAGGATCCATTAGAGGACAAACTTTCTCAAATTAAAACACATGAATTTGACATTGAGTCCTCCGTTGAGGTGAACTCTTTGTTAGAATCCATGTGCATTCCATTAGAACCTCTATGGAATCCTAAGGTAGAACCACCACCTGCCTTACCTGCCACACCTCTTGGATATGTAGTTGAGTCACCACCTCCCATCGAGTTTAAACCACCTTCAGTTACAGTCGACTATGTCAATCGAGAACCACCTGACAATTCCTCATCTAGTATTATTTTATTGGGAGTGTTCAGTGGGTATGAGATGGCCATTAGAGGGATGGTAATTGACTGTATGGGATCTGAACCCTCTTTGTGCTTACAGGCTAAGAACGTAAAAGATAAATCCAATACTAGTGATGTAATGCATGGAAGGGTGGACCCAATTTTGAAAGAGGTTGTGAAGAAGGAAGGCGTAGTATTTATGTATATGTGAGTATACCGTCAGGCTGAAGATGTTAAACTTAGCGCTTGTTGGGAGGTAACCCATCCATAGTTAGATTAGAATTTGTTATAGGATTTCTTTTTGTTATTTTTTATAGGATTTATTTTATTTTGTTTAGTGTATCTTTTTATAGGATTTCTTTTTAATTTTATTTTGTTTAGTTTAGTTTCTTTTCAGATTACTACTATTATATAATGTTTCAGACAATTCTGCAGATTGCGATCGAGCGCACCTAGGTGCGATCGAGCGCAATTTCTCAGTTCTACAGGATTGACTTGTAAACAGTATCCACAGTTACTGTTTTATGCAACATGCTTATATATGATATTCCTTTAAGTGCAATGAGTTTTATAGTTGGTTTTCATGACATTGCACTCTTAGGAATAGGATATTTTCTATAATGTTTGTGGGTAACACTCTGTAAACCCTCACGAGACTTCACTCGTCCACTAGGGCAGCCTAGGGGTTTCAAAGGCTTATTGCATATGCTAAATGCAATCGTAGATCCCAATGAAATGAGGATATAGTTAGTTTTATTTTTCTAGATTTCATTCTTTTTATTAGTTGCTTTGATAGTGTTTCTTGAGTTAGTACGGGAGTAAACAGAAAAAGAGTACATCACCATGGCTAGCTTTTTTGGACTTCATTTCCTTCTCCCATTCTGACATTGCTGACATCCATCAGGTTGTATTGTTTCTTTCTTTTCTCCACATTCCATTTGATTTTATTGTTTACATTGGGGACAATGTAAGGTTGAGGTTAGGGGGTGTGAGAAAAAAAGATATCTATTATTTATAAATATTTTTGCCATTATTAGAAATTATTGAAATTTTTGAAAAACTTTTGTTGAGATTATCACTTTAGGAATCACTTTTTGATTAAATGGTTGTGTCTAAATTCACTAGGAAAAGATTCTAAGACACATAGGTATTTAGAGTTAATTTTAGTTTTATCATGTGATCTGGCATGATCACACTTGCACTAGAAACATGGACTATGGATGCATGTGAATGTAGTTGTAAATATCTTTATATGCTAGGATTTTGTGAGTTCAATTAATGGATTACTCTTGCTCTTATAATATCTATATCTATATCTCATATAAAGAAAAAAGATGATATTCATGATAAAAAAAAAAGAGAAAACGAATAAATTTGTAGCATGTAGTGACTAGTTTGGCTTGATAGCCTATTTGACTCAAGTTATTAGATCCTTTGGGTGCTTTTCACCTAATGAACTGAACCAACTGGGATGGGATCATTGATTGAAAGTTTGCTAGAGGGTCTCTTAGGCAGCTGAATGAGAACAAAACATTGCACATGTCATGTGTATTGCTATAGATTAATAGCTAGTCCAGTTTATTATCTTTTGATTCGAGCTATTAGACCTGAAGAATGGCTTATCAATTAATGTCCTGGACCAACTGGAATGAGAACATTAGTTGAGAACTTGTTACATGGATCTCACTACATATAAACTGGACATTGCACATGCTACTTGGCATAAAAAAAGATTAAAAAAAAGATGAGCAAAAGTTATGAGAGCATGAGTAGTTTGTTTTGAGAACTTGTTAAATCTTTGTATATTTTGTTAGATATGATTATTTAGCATTATTTCATGATTTATGATTCTCACTATCACTTGCATGTATTAAATTGCTTGAGTATGTGTATTTAACAGGATAGGATTAAGATTTAATTTTAGATATATTGGGGAGTCAGAGAATTAATTCTTGGTGATTTGGATGCAATTTATTGAAATTAATATCTGATTTCTTAATTGTTGAAATGATCACTGATTTCAGAATTTTTTCTTATATATTATGGCAATAATAAAGAACTCACATTGGAGGACATCAAGCAAAATATAAGAAGAACCCTTACTGCAAGAGTAAGCACTGTCTAGGATACTAGTACTAACAAAGTTTTCAGCTACAACTGGAAGATCCAACCTCAATTCATATAATCTATGTAGTGCCCTGATATGGTTGTTGAGTCTATGTTATGTTGTACTGACTCCATAGTCTTGGGGTAGTATGTGGGGGTGATTTTGCACCATTTTGTAAATTGTTTACTTTTTAATATAATACAAACAAACCTTACCTTCCAAAAAAAAATTAATAATATGGATGGATGGGTTTAAAGGAGTATTAGTTTTATTCTTCCTTTGCTTGAGGACCAAGAAAGTCTAGGTTTAGGGGTGTGATAAGTGTGTAATACTTGCACTTTTAGACTTATTACTCATGTTTGTTAGTCTTAGAGATGTATTTATGTGAATGAATTAATGCATTTATCTTGTTTTGCAGGGTTGGTGATGAAGAGGAGAATATGTGCCTAAATCATGGCAATTAAAGCCTCAATATGATCAAGCTTCAAAGATCTAAAGAGGAGGTGATCAAGGCTAAATTCCCAAGACAATTACATCTTGAATCCCACGGAGATAGCCCAAGGGGAAGCCCAAAGACTAAGTCAAAGATCAGCCAAGAAAAACAGAGCAGATTTCAGTATATTGGCCATAACTCCTTCCATATAAGTCCTATTAAGGTGATTTCAGTGTCTGTAGAAAAATAAAAAGCAGATCTACAACTTGGTCTCTAATAGACACATTCAAAGTCCAATGTTTTCGGGTCCTAATCGAGTCGCAAGGGGGCTGTTCTGGGCAGTCCGAAAATAAAGCCGAGATTTAGAGTTTTCTTTGGGATTAGAGTTCCAATCCTTTTGGGATTGCTTTATCTATATATAGGG
Organism: Pachysandra terminalis; assembly: GCA_031762675.1. Lineage (NCBI taxonomy): Eukaryota > Viridiplantae > Streptophyta > Magnoliopsida > Buxales > Buxaceae > Pachysandra > Pachysandra terminalis. Next base: position 12,132 of record JAUPMG010008147.1, on the reverse strand, counting down.
ACTTTTAATTTCGTTTAGGGAGGAGGCATTAGCCCTAAGATATATTTAATTCTTGTTCTTAGAGATTCACAGCTAGTTGGAGAAGAAGGAAGAACTGCAGGAAGAGCAACTACCATTGAAGATGGGATCATATTTCACACCAAAAATGAGTTCCATTCTTTTTATGTGTAGCTAAATTTCCTGTATGATATTGATGTAAACTCTTTCCTATGTTTATGGTATTAATCTCATGATTTTTAGGTTTTTAATTTAATTGTTTGAAAGTTGCATAATTATGAGGATTACTGAAATCGGATTTAAAGTTTATAATTAATTTTAATACAACATATCTGTAAATGTTTTGTTAGGATTAAACCCAAAGTATTCTTATTTTATGTGATTATAAGAATACTGATTATGCAACAGTGCATATTGACATGATGATTAAGATGGATTGGATAGGCCATGCCTAGGGAAGACGGGTTGTACTGCAAATTAGTTAGTTAGTGTAGGTAGACAATTCGTGCCTACCGAAGATGGGTTACACTAATCCCTTATGATAATGTAATTTCTAATTGAGAGAGTTTGATAGTTTATGCCTAAAGAAGATGGGTTGTTTTGCAAACCATAGTTTAGAGTAGTGTAGTGCATACAACTTGTGCCTATCGAAGATAGACTATGCTTATTCCTTATTAGGATACCCTTTTGGTGACATTGTGTGAGCTTCACAAGTCTGTTTTCAACATTAAATTAATTTCCTAAATTCATGAGATTAACCATATTCATTAGGTTAGAGGGATCATCAATATTTCACCTTTTTATCATATTAATTTAGATTCCTTTAATTTAGTTTAAATTTAGTTTTTAGAATTAGATCATAAAATTCCTTTTCTTTGTCTAATTAATATACTTAGAATTAATCTGGTAAAATTTACACTCTAATTCCCATCAGTCCTTGAGGTTCGATACCCTCAAAATAACCCTGTCCTACAAGGATTCGTCCTATTGCGAGTGCCTATTATTGCACACATCAATAATCTATATGTGTACGCACTGATCTCATGGTGAGACCTTCGAATCCAATCCTTGAATTCGGTCAATTGGATCATCAAGCAATTAGTAACAAGTCATTCACAATAATATCAAAGTAATTATAATACGAAATTCTTAATAATAAAAGTCTTCAAACTACAATCCATACATCCAAACCATAGTAATCAAAGGAATAGCTGATAATACTTTGTCTTTAACTTGTTACATTCCAAAAGTCCAAAACATGGTATCCATAATCAAAAAGAGTAATCCCCAAAAAATGTCTCCCATTAGTCCAAATCATCCAAGCATAATCCCTGTCTTAACCTGGAATGGTTTCGCATAAGATGCGTGAGCTTATGAAGCTCAATAAGAAACTACTAGCCAAAGTCCATAATATTCTTGGGAATTACATTAACCTAAGGAGTGACCAGAACACACCCTCTTCATTTTGGGGAATACAACCCCATGTATGAATAAACCCTACCTTTTTCTGGGAATTATCACTCAAGGTGCAAGAAAACCCTAGTCCTTTTGGGAATTTCAACCCAAAGTGTACACCAAACCACTAGGTCCATCTCACATGGAACTCAACACCAATATTTCTCCTTATGCTCCCTTAACACTAGGCATTACATAAAAAAAATGCATGAATGCAAAGGGCATACCTGTATCTCATCTTCTTATCAAGTCTCAACCATCAAAGACGTGGTCATTACCTCACAGTTCAAAATCCTTGTGAATATATGTAATCATCCATAAACCTCACATATCTTATGCAATTTCATATAAGAGCATAATAATCACAAAAACTCATATTTCATTAAACATAGACATCACGTATCACAACTTGATATAGTCATATGATCATAAAAGTACATAATGGAATGTACATTATCATAAGTATACATTCTCTCAATATATTTAATTAGCATGATGATCATATGCAAAGAAAAATTGGTCAATTATTTGAGAAAATTCCAGAAAAACAACTAAATTTCAGTGTTCGGTCGACCGAATCACTACAGAACAGTTCTGTAAACCCAGTACTCGGTCGGCAAGACATATCACTCGGTTGACCGGATACCCTTCAGTCGATCAGACATCACTTTCGATTGACCGAGTCCCACAGACTTAGTAATTCCAAATTTGATCTAAATGATAAGTTCAAGTCTAAAACATAAAATACATGGATCTAAATCCAATACAAAAACATGTATAACTTTTCCAGAAAAGTTTTAACAAGGATAGTTATGCAATCATAACTTCTTAAAAGATCTATGCATACACTGTTTAATATAAACTATGCACACGGATAGTTTTCCAACTGACATACTAAGGTCTAATCTAGTATTGTTGATCCCTAAAACGGTAGCCTAAGCCGGTTTACTTAAGCCAAGTAAAACGCACAGGTGTCAGCACCTGATGGGCTTACCAAATCCTGGGTTGAACAGGTCTGGTTACCTGTCTTACGTCGGTCTAAACCACGGTGTGGCCATTCCGGGGTGAGGTTTTCCTGAAGGATTGAGTGTTAACAGAAAGGATGAAGGCCGAGATGGGAAGAAGAAACTCAGGAAAGTGTCAGAGAAGCTGCAGAGCTCTAATGCCTATTTCAGAGAGAGTTGGGTCTTCTATAACTTTTTCCCTTTCCAAAAAGTTACCTTTACTCCTGGGGAGTGAAGGCTTTTATAGCCTTCCACCCCTGGTTGAGCCCTCTCACCGAGTGACAAGTGTCGAGCATGCGGATGCTAAGGGGACACCTGTCACTACGAGATAGACTGAGAGTGCGGCCCGCAGCTTTAACCAATCCCATCGGCCGCTTAAGTGGACTTTCGTCGTCCACCCGGGCTGATGGGACGGTTTCTCTGGCCCCCTTTCCTGAAAGGGATTCTTGATCCCCCTCCCCCCCACCCTTCTGATGGTCTAAAATGGTAATGATTGGGAGTTTGTGGGCGGACCGTCGATTCTGTCAAATCCAGGTGCCGCCAGTATTGGCTCCCGCCGTCTATATGGGCCAATGGGATTGACTTGCCGCCCTTTTCTCTGAAAATGGGCTTCTTGGTTTCTGTTCCCCTCATTTTCCGGTTTGGACCAAAGGTCGCACAATGATTGAGAAATGCGAGGAGGGATACTCAAGTTTTGAATCACGTGTGTTTTGGCCATCAATCCGAGCCCCGGGATAAGGTTGTGATCTCTCCAATGCTTAAGGCATTTGCTTACTGTGCCATCAGAAAACTGCTCCACCCTTGGCAAGAGGGAACCACAACCTTGGCTTCTAAAAGGGGAGGGCCGGACCTTCCTGAAGGGGGGACCTTATACCCGGGACGGGGTTTACCCTTACCTCGGGATTCGGCGGGGGTTATCCTGGCCTCATGACCTTTGAAAGGGGTCTACCTCATATCCGGCCCCAGGGTTTTACCCTTGCCTCAGGATCTGATTGGGGGTTTAGCCCTACCTCGACCTTTGAAAGGGGTCTACCTTATATCCGGTCCCAGGGTTTTACCCTCGCCTCGGGAACCGGTAGGGCCTCATGACCTTTGAAAGGGGTCTACCTTGTATCTGGCCCCAGGGTTTTGCCCTCCCCTCGGGATCCAGTAGGGGGGTTAGCCCTACCTCATGACCTTTGAAAGGGGTCTACCTTATATCTGGCCCCATGGTTTTGCGCTCGCCTCAGGATCCGGTAGGGGGTTAGCCCTACCTCAAGACCTTTGAAAGGGGTCTACCTTATATTCGACCCCAGGGTTTTACCCTTGCCTTGGGATCCAGTAGGGGGTTAGCCCTACCTCATGACCTTTGAACGGGGTCTACCTTATATCCGGCTGCAGGGTTTTACCCTCGCCTCGGGATCCGGTAGGGGGGTTAACCCTACCTCATAAAGAGACTTGAACGCCTGAGGTGACTTGTCTTGTACACATCCTCAGCCAGTGCCTTGCGGCGCGCAGGCATTGGCCCAATTTGAATTTACAAAACATGGGACCATCATTAGCCCCTGCACTTAAAACATGCTGACATGACACGTTTATGAGCGCAAATCTCGGCATAGTGATCCTTTGCGGCATTTACCTCTCTCATGATTGGCCGAGCGACGAAACCGTTGAAAAAGGCAATCGTCGCCTGGCCTTCTCGAGCGTGCTGAAGAAGCAGCATTAAATGCGGGCTAAGGTGTCATGCTGGGGATGGGTTACCGTTTCGCTGCCTTGGTACCATCCAAGCCGTCGTTTGACGGGCCCCGTCCAGCTTATCATTTCTTATGTTTAAAAGGGGACGAACTGCCTGGAGCCCAGGTTACCTATTGTTCATCTCCTTCCCGTACCTTCAAGCTCTGCAACTCTTCTTCAATCTCAGTTTTTTGAAACCTCTTCCTTCAGTCCTTTCTGAAGAAATGACGCTCGTGAAGAGCTTGGGGAAGAAGAAGGCCGAGGCTTCCGGGAGTGATGCTGCTCCAGAGTACCCCCATAAAACTTTAGATTTCTGGGCAGGAGCACAATGGTGGATTCCACCAGTTCTGAAGGACGAACAAGTTCTGCGCAACCCCTACCCCGAGCTTCTTGGGGATTTGGAGGAGAACTGTAAGGTTTTAAAGGACGTCCCTTACTTTCGGATCTCGAGGGGGACTACCCTTGCTCTTCTGTTGGCTTCAGGTCCCATTTGGGGATCCTAAATGGATATGAGAGCTGATGCCGTTTGATGCTAGCCAACAGGGAGTGGAGCCAGAAGCTGAAGCAGGCTGGCATCCATGATGCGATCTGCACATCACTGTTCGACGTCTCCCGGGGCAACGACAGCCTGAGGGAGTTGGTGCTAAGGTGGAGCCCGCACATCCACACCTTTCTTATAGCCTTTGGGGAGATCACCCCTACTCTTGAGAATGTGGAAATCCTCACCTGCCTACCGATGTTGGAGAGTCAGAACCCAGCGCATATCCGGCTCTCAGAGGAGGAGAAAGCGATTGAAGCCTTGCTGATAAGTGGCCTCCAGGAGGCCAGTGATTAAGACTGGGACTGCCATGGGCACCCTCGGTAAGCGGCGAACCAAGAAAGGGTGGATCCACTACTTCTGGCAGGAAGAGGTCATTGATCGCTCGGTCAAGGTCCTCTACGTCGTGGACAGTGAGGGCAAGGGCAGCCCGGCGGCCCTTGAGGCCTTCATCACGATGTGGCTGTCCCACTACATCCTGCCGAGTTTTCTGAACGACAAGGTGAACGAGGTCATGCTGCGGATAACCATCAGACTGGCGCATGGCGTTACCGTCCCCTTGGCTCCCATGTTCCTGGGGAGCCTGTACGATAGCTTGGATCTACTAGCCGCAGACCAGCCCCGGGCCTAGGGGAACGCTTCATCGAGACAGTGGTGGATGCGGGGTTCCTCCAAATGTTCCTTTGGGAGCACTATCCGAGTTTCGCCCCCGTCAAGGTCCAGGGTTATTCAGAGGTCGAAGGGGATCAGGGCCCTTACCCCTGGGTGGCCTTCTAGTCCGGGGAACGTCCTAGGATTGATATGAACATCTCCTTCATCCTAGACCTGGAGATGGAGTTCGAGTCCGTCCTTACACCCAGCTGGTCAAAGGGGTGGCGCAAAGCATGGGGGCCAACTATGAAGGAGGGGAGCTCATCCCAGTGTCGGCGTGGCACGAGCTCCCCCAGGAGATGCAGACGTACCTGGTGAGCATCCACCATGGCAACGTCCTGGGCGGGGTTAAGGCGTTGACCCTGTGCCCCATGGCCTATAACCCGGATCGGGTGGCGCGCTAGTTCGGGCAGGACCAGGCGGTTCCCCGGGTGAACATCTCTCCCGACCCGAAACCCAGGGAGGCTGGTGAGAGGTTCACCCTAGTAAACGGGGTGAAGTATTTGGACGCTTGGGATACGGTGGAAATGGCCCTGCTAGGCAAGAAAGGAGGGGCCACTGGCGCATGGCTGGAGCTGTGGAGGCGGCTGCTTAAAGGGGCCGTCGTATTCAAGGAGCTGCCCCCGGTCCCGAAAATGCCTTCTGTGGACGCCCGGGATACGAGGCTGAAGAAGGGAGGGAAGTCCAAGGGGATATCCAAGGTGAATCCTCGGGTTGACCACTCAGGGCTTGGCTTTCGGGTGTACGAGCTTGTAGTAGCTCCCGCCGAGACCCACCCCGAGGCGGGGGTTTCTGAGGCCGTGGCCCTTAACGAGGATGAGGCCGCTCCAGATCTCGTCACAGTGGCGATCCCCCCACCGCCCGGCCCCCCTCCCCAGGGGAAGAAACTGAGCAGCGTCAGGTCATCCGGGGCCTTCAAGCTCCCCCGCAAAGGTAAACTGCACTTTTGTGATTTAGTGGCGCTTAGCTACCTTTTGTTAAACCTGGTTGATTTGCTTGCTTTCAGGGGAAGGGTGTCCCAGCCGCTGCCAGGGCTTCTTCTGAAGTTGTTACCCTTCCCGACTCCTCAAAGAAGCCCGAGGAGGGGAAGAAGGCTGGGAAGAGATCGACAAAGGCCCCGAGGCCTCCAAAGAAGGTTACCGTCTAACCTTGCCATAGCACATATAGTCCCGGGGCTGGGTTTTAAAAATTTTCCTTTGATGATCAGGTCCTGGTCTCAGATAGACCCAAGGTTGACGCTCCATTGGCCTCAGTTCCTGCGCTTGCCGGGGAGCGCCCTGCTTAAAGTAAACCCTGGCACTTGTGTACATATATTTCGCTTACCCTTGGGCAGGGTTACTAACATTGGTTCTGTTAGGGCCTGCAATCACACAGGGGCGCGACGACGATCACCCTCCCCAGTCCCCTAACAACGTTCTGAGGATCTGGAGGGAGGCGGGGATCAAAGGAAAGGGCAACCAACTGACCCTAGTAAGAGTCATTTACTCTCATCATGCTTGCCGGCCACCAAGGGCTGCTCTAATGCTTTCTTTCAAAGGGTTGCTAACCTTTTCTTTTTCAGGATCTGGTCCAATCACTCGTAGAGATGATGGATGAAGTCTTCGAGGCCACCGCAGCGACCCTTGAAAGATCCGGCAGGCCCGCGCTGGAGAAGAAGGTTACGGCTGAGAGGGCTAAACGAAGGTCGGTGGTCCAGGGTCTACCCCCTCCTTCCCGGATGACCTCCTCAGCCATGATCAAGGAGCTGGGTGACTACCAGAGGATGGAGGCGAGGGAGCCCCCGGTCGAGCCCGCTCGCATCTCTCTTGAGCTCGAGGATTGCCTGGCCCTTGAGGGCGACGGGTCAGCGGCCAAGGGCGCCAAGAGTGACGAGGAGTTGGGGATGAGGGACCCCGACTTTGATGACTCCGACTCTTAGCCAGGGATAGAGATTCCTGCACACCCGACAACTGTAGAGGATCCTCTGGAGGCTGCTGCTTGTGCTGCGGCTGCCGAGACTGCTCAGGTCTTCGTCGAGGTGGAAGCCGAGGTTCAAGCTACAGTTGAGTCTGGGGCGCAGGACCAAGCAGGGGGCATTGGCACCGCGAGCCCATCCGAGGGTCGACTTTAAGAGCAACAGAAGGGGAGTGATCCGGAAGCGGCCATCTCTACCGACTCCTCTCCCGTCCCGATCATGGATGTATTGGACACCCCTCGGATAGTGATTCAGGAGGCGGACTGGGTGCTAACCCCGGTCCTCACGATCGTCAAGACCCTAGAGGGCCCGGCTCCCTCTCCCGCGGTGGAGGAGATCGAAGACTGCATCACCCCACCAGGAGCCATCGTCCCGGTCGGGCACCTCCTCCCCACGCTGGCCACCTGACCCCCGCCGTCCACTCCATCAAGGGCGGCGAAGAAGCAGAAGACCGGCCTGGACAGCTACCATGCTCTTTCACAATTCCAAGGATACTACATTCCTAAGGAGATGGTGCACTGGATGGAGGTTATCTTCTGGAACTGTGGAGACGTCTCAGACAAGGATAAGGTCCCCCTGACCTGGGTCCGCAACGGAGGCTACATTGAACTGTGATCCCTGCTGGAGTCCATCTCAGGGACCGGGTTCGAGTCTTTGACAAGGGACGTGATCGAGGCATGGCGGGCGAGCTTCGGGCTGAGAAACTTGGACTTCAAAGTGGACTGGCTGAGATATCACTTGTCCCACCTGGTAGAAGTCGCAGCCTGGCAGATGCGGAGGTTCGGACTTTAAAGCAGCATTGCCAAGGACGCCATCACCATATCTCTGCTGATCCAGGCCCAGGAGAAGAAACAAGACGAAATCGCAGCTCTTTGGCTAGCTCTTGCTGAGAGAGAGGAAGAACTCCGGGGGATAAAGAATCGGGGGCAGCAAGCGGAAGAGCGGAAAGACGAGGTGTGTCATCAGCTGAATTCTATTCCACTGATTGACGACCACTTTGTATTTACCAGCTTGCTTTCGAGGGAGTTGTATATTTTAAAAGCAGATGAATGAAACTTCATTTTTTTGTTCTTCCTTTTCTTCTCCTTTGTTTACAAACTTAATAATAATATTGTTTTTACCACTTGTCGTTCACCAGCTCTTCCCGGGCGTTATCCTCAAAAGATAAAATCTTTTTATAACCGGAGGCATAAGCCTGAGTAATCTGAAAGGGTCCGTCCCACTAGGGCGCAAACTTAGGTTTAATAGTATTGCTCCGCTCGAACCACGAGGTTCTAAGGACAAAGCTGCCCACGTAGAAGTCCGGGGGACACCCTCTTTTGATAAGCCTTGGCGATAACTTGGTGATATTGTTGATTACGGGCAAAGGCCTTTTCACGCTTATCATCAAGGTTGTCCAGTTCATGCATCCGAATTGCAGCTAAGTCGTGAGTGTCCCAATCGATCCCGGTTGCCTGCAATACCCGGGCCGAGGTGACTTGCAAATCAACAAGAAGCACAACGTCTGTCCCATAGACCAATGAGAAAGGGGTAGCCTGGGTTGCGCGATGCTTTGAGACTCGGTAGGCCCAAAGAATGTTAGGCAAATGCTCGTTCCACCGGGATTGGTGATCATAGATCATTTTACTTAGCAGCTTGATAAGAGTTTTGTTTGTGGCCTCGGCTTCGCCGTTCCCCTGAGGGTAATATCTGGTAGACTTGAGATGTGTAACCCGGTACTCAGCTAGCAGCAACCGGACATGTCTGTTAAGGAAAGGACAAGCCATTATCTGTGATGATTCTCTGGGGCGGCGCGGACCTAGAGATAATGCACTCCTGGATGAACTGTGCGATTGCCTCCCTGGTCGCTCTCTGTAATGTGACGGCCTCAACCCACTTGGCGAACGATTCGGTGCCCACCAAGATCCACGCGTGCCCCTTCCTGCTCCGGGGGTTGATGCGTCCAATCAAGTCAAGCCCCCAAGTGTGAAAGGGCCAGGGAATCAAAATTAATTGCATCCCTTGGGGGGGCGCCTAAAGATGTCATCTTGGATCTGGCACGAGGAGCACTTCCTCACATAATCAAAGGCATCATTCCTCATGGTCAGCCAACAATAACCGAGGATTATCAATTGGTCAAAGAGCTTCTCCTGCCCCTGGTGATCCTCATAAGAACCCGAGTGGACCTCCCTCAGGACAATCTCGGCTTCCTAGGGTCCAACACACTTCAACAGACGGCCATTGAAGCTGATTCAGAACAGGTCGTCCTCTTGTACTTGGAATCACGCCGCCCTCCTGCGGATCCTGTGGGTTTCCACTGCACTTGCTGGCAAGACCCCATCTCGCAGAAAAAAGAAGAAAGGGTCGTCTCCAATCCCGCTCCTAGGTTTCAACTAGGAAAGCATTCATCACATCAACCGGCCCTTGGCAATCTGTACAGTCCCTTTGGACTCTTGCAGCATCATATACCATGGTCGGCCAGTAAAAGCCGAGCCTTTGCAACCTTCTGCTGAGTGAAATGGAGTCCAGGTTTCCACAAGTCTGCTCATGCAAGCCAGTAAGAGTCTACCGAGACTCTTCATGACTAATGCATCTCAACAAGACGCCACGGGTGGCGAAGCTTATAGAAGATCGGGTGCCTCCAATCCGTGGGGAGGATGTCCTCCTTCTCGACCACAAGGGTCGAGGGTCGCTGGGAGGACCTTCCTGATGACTCAATCCGCTGCGAGCCGCCGTCTAAGACAATCCTGCTCCCGAGATTGGCTAAAAGATCAGCCTGGCAATTCTTGGATCTCGGGACATGGAGCAGCGAGCATTCTATGAATTTCTTCATTAGGGCTTGGATGGCGGTCCGGTACGGCACCAACACCGACTCCTTGACAGCAAAGTCCTCATTGACTTGTGATATAATGACCTTGGAATTCTCAAGAATCCTGAGCTTGTCCATACGCAACTGCCTCGCCAGGATTAGGCCAATCAGTAAGGCTTCATACTCGGCCCGGTTGTTGGTGCAGAGGAAGTCGAGTTTGAAAGAGAAGTACAAGTGATATCCGTTGTTAGCAATGAACTCAATACTGGCTCCGCCACCGTCAGAGTTGACTGACCCGTCAAACTTCATCTTCCATTCTCGCTCCTAGACCACGTCGATCTCGAACTCCGGTAACTCCTCCTCCTTGGCTTTGGAGAAAGCTGCGAGCAGGTCGGCCACGACCTGCCATCGAATGGTACGGGGGTGCTCACAGATAATATCAAACTCGGACAACTGTAGGAGACACTTTGTATATCTACCTATAAGCACGGGTTGAGAGAGCAGGTATTTGGTTTGTCTTAGTGTTCAGGTGAGTCGAGCACGCTAAAAAGTAATGTCGCAACTTATGGGTTACGTGGGCTAGAGCTAGGCAGAACTTATCCACCTGTGAATACATCAACTCGACCCCTCGGAGGAGCCTGCTGACGTAATATACCGGCCTCTTGGTCCCCTCAGCATCCTCCTGAGCAAGTAAACCTCCAAGAGTGGTATCCGAGGTGGCGAGGTAAATACGTAGAGGCTTCCCGGGTGAGGGCAATACCATTGTATGCGGGTGCTTCAGAATATCCTTGATATTCCCAAACGTTTGCTAGCATTCCTGAGTCCACAAGAAAGGGGTCCCTTTGCTCAGCAGAGGCATGAGCAGGGCAATGTAGGCGGATAAGCCGGGTATGAATCTCCGGATATAGGAAATCTTCCCAAGGAAAGACTTCAGCTGCTTTGGTGTCCAGGGTGGACATAACTCGAGTATTGCTTTGGTCTTGGTAGAATCTAGGTCAATGCTGTGCTGGTGTACAACAAACCCTAGAAACTTCCCAGCAGTGACCCCAAAGGCGCATTTAGTCGGGTTCATCTTCAGGTTGTAGAGCCGGCATCTCTGAAATACCTTTGCCAGGACCTCAAGGTGTTCATGTCGCTCCTTAGACTTCACAACAATATCATCTACATAATCCTCCACCTTCGCATGAATCATATCATGGAAGATGGCGGTCATGGCTACCTGATAGGTAGCTCCGGCATTCTTCAACCCAAAGGGCATCACTATGTAGTGAAAGTTACCCAGTGGGGTGCGTAATGCAGTGTGGCAGGAGTCGTGTTCGCTCATCCGGATCTAATTATATCCGCTAAAACAGTCCATGAAGGAAAACATCGCGTGCCCGGCCGTGGCGTCTATCAGAAGGTCCATGTTTGGCAGGGGAACTCGTCCTTGGGACTTGCCTTCTTGAGATCTCGGAAATCCACGCAACACCGGATCTGGCCATTCTTTTTCTTAACCAGGACAACAGTTGCTAGCCAAACCGGGTGCTGGATGAGTTTGATAAAACCGGCTTTCAAGAGTTTCTCCAACTCGTCCTTCATCTGTAGTTGGATCTTGGGTTTGAAAACCCGGGCAGGCTGCTTGACCGGTTTGACCTCACAGGACAAGTGAAGTCTATGGGTAACTAAATGAGGATCTAGTCCACACATCTCATCATACGATCAAGTAAACACATCATTTTATTCCTTCAAAAGATTAACAAGATTACACTTCTCCTCAGGAGATAGGTTGGGGTTTACAAAGGTTGTCCGCTTCTCTTCCTCATTCCCGAGGTTCACTTAATCCAGGGTTTCGAGGACGGACCTCGCGCCATCCTCGAGGTGCTCGGGTGCATCCTGCATGCAGAAGGCGGTAGCAGGGAAGGGTCCGTCTTCATCACTGTAGCCCGAGTCCTCGTCGCCTGTTGCGAATGCGGCCTCTGATGTGGATATTTCTTTCTCAATTATAAATACCACTCGCAATAGAACGAATCTTTGCAGATAGGGCTATTTTGAG
>JAUPMG010008136.1:0-15787 GCA_031762675.1 Pachysandra terminalis | reverse complement strand
TTTTTATTTTTTTTGGAATATTTTTTTTTTCTGTTTTTTTTTCCTAACTTATCGATCTGTATCGAGAGTATCGCGCGATACGCTCGACTTATCAACTCTTATCGCGCGATACGCTCGATAAGTTCAGCGTATCGCGCGATACGGTATTTTTTTGACTGTATCGTGTTTTACATAGGAGTATCGTATCGACTTGGTCGATACGCGCGATACGATACGATATTTTGATCTATGTATGGATCACCTCACCACACACCGATGACAAATATCCCACCACCAAAATACCACCTGAGGACCCACTGGACCCTAGAATACCCCACTTACGATCTCTATTCCCCAACAATTGCTTTATTAGCCTTCTATCAACATAAGTTTTCTTAGTTTGCTATAGGACCAAGATATCCGGCCTAACTCTAAAGCAGGAATCTTGCAGCACTTCCTTCTTAACTGCTCCGCCCATACCTCTAATGTTCCAATTTACAATCGTCCCGATGCCCCAATGACAATTCCCCCTTTTAGTTCTTTCCCTAGTCCACTCTTTTAAAGACCACTGTAATTTCCTAAGTTCCCATCTATGACTTTGACTACCGAGATCTGATTCCTCTCTAGACTTTCTAAAGTAATGTATCACCTCTTTAGAACCCATTTTCTTTCTCCTCTAGTCTGACGCCTCAGTCTGAAATGCTTGATATACTTCCTCCAACCCATCCCACTCACACCTCTGCCCACCTCCCCTTCCTTTACTACCATGTGACCCCTCCACCATATGTCTTTATCTGGGAACATTGCAGCCAGAAATGATGTTATACCCTCGATTAAGATCCTCTGGAAGCTTAGATTTAATGAGCCAATTTGATCTGCACATCATCACAGCCCGACAAATCCCCAGATAATAAATTTTGAAATAATCCCCAAAAAGAGGAGAATAGGTTCTGATCTGGAAATGAACAGGGGATGCTCCAATGTAGCTCACCAAATGGTAAGGTAGAATTGGGAGAAGGCACAGGCCGGCAAGCTTTGTGTAGTATTGACACACCAGACATCCATCGCTGAGAGATTGAAACCAACGTGTTGTTGGTTTCCCCTACCACTGTGTTTAACGTGCCGATAGCTTCGGAATCTCGAAATAGAGACCCTAAATTTTCCCTGGGATCACTGTAAACACTATCTGGTTCGACCCCATCTTCACTGGAGCACAACGAATCATCCGAACTGCAATAATCCTCATCTTCCACCATCCCTGACTGAATTGAGGACATATTCGGATTTTGAGTCCTGATGATGTCCCGTACATCCTTCATACCCACCATCTCTGTTGAGTCTGTTCTTTCTTTCCTTGAGATCCCACACGATCAGTTGTTTCAGCAACCAATGCTCTGCCTTGGCTTGCCTCCCTCTGAGTGGCGCTGCCTTAAGTCATCTCTCGTTGTCTGATTTTGATCAGAGATAGTTTTCTCTAGTCTTTCAGAGAACGATTTCAAGATGGAGCCCAAACGATCCAACATGTCATTCTTGGACCTTAAGTCTTTGGGGCATTCAATACCTTCACTATTCCGACCTTGGAACTGTTTGGGCTTTCAGCGCCGTCTTTGGGCCTACTGGCAAGGTTTCTTTCTATGAAGACACTGGCCTGGCTGTACATTAGATCCAGCCTCGATGGCGGATACATCCTCTACATTTAGCCCATTAGCAGGCCCACCCGTGTTCGCTGGTCTAATCGAGCTAGTAGGCTTTGCTAGGACTGTTAAGTGATCGAAATTTGAATTTTCCCTCTCCGTACTTGTACCAATACCTACCCAACACATGTCCTCGCCTGTACATCTTCCCTGACATGTTCACCTTCTCGCCGCTCCTGATTTGAGCCTCTCGGGTTCTTCACCCGATTTCGAAAACAACAAGAATTCCTTGTGGCCATTCATCTTCACCTTTCGGATTTGCAAAGCCATCTCCATAGGGATGACTTTGATGGATATTTCAAATATCACTGCTCCTAAATCGATGCTTATTGATTGAGGGATGTTTGTAGCCGATTTCTCTCTGACCTTGATCAACATTGCTCCAGCCCGTGTGCCATATGCGAAGGGTAGTCCGGTGCTACACCACCCTCCCCACATGTTTCCAATGATTTTAAAAGTTCTAGCAGCCTACATATTAGGTGGGATACCAGAAATGGCAATCCATATACACTCTTCACATACCAGACCAGCCTTTCCCGGAAAACCTAACCTTTATTCAGGAAAAATAATCATCGCATTATGAGATGGTAGACGTTTGATTGACATTAGTCTCTTAGCTAGATTGTCTGACGAGAGGACCATTGTTTCTGATGGGGATAGAACTAAACACTTAAAATTGTTTTTAAGAACGTTTTGTAGCCCCATCTGAAAATCTGGCCAGTAGTAAGACCGGTTGGAAAGGCACAACACAAGGAATCCCCACTTTTGCTCCAACACTTCATAAGCTTGAGCACAAACGACCCTTGGGTTTTTCAAAAGTTCTAGCAGCCTACACATTAGGTGGGATTCCAGAAATGGCAATCCATATACACTCTTCACATACCAGACCAGCCTTTCCCGGAAAACCTAACCTTTATTCAGGAAAAATAATCACCGCATTATGAGTAGACGTTTGATTGACATTAGTCTCTTAGCTAGATTGTCTGATGAGAGGACCATTGTTTCTGATGGGGATAGAACTAAACACTTAAAATTATTTTTAAGAACGTTTTGTAGCCCTATCTGAAAATCTGGCCAGTAGTAAGACTGGTTGGAAAGGCACAACACAAGGAATCTCCACTTTTGCTCCGACACTTCATAAGCTTGAGCACAAATGATCCTTGGGTTTTTCACTTCGCCACAACTTGCCCATCTGTTGCATTAAGCCTAAAAAATTCTTCAAACTAGAGATCAAAGAAGAAGTTGGCTTTGTGGAAGAGATCGGAGAAAAATTTGGCTTCGTGGAAGACTAGATACTTGTCGAAGGGTGGGAGGCTGATTCTGATTAAGTGTTCCTTATCCTATCTTCCAACTTATTATTTGTTGCTTATGAAGATTCCTCCTTTAGTTGTGAGAAGATTACAAAAGTTTCAAGGGGATTTTCTTTGTTAAGGGAATGAGGATAGTTTTAAATACCTTCTTATCAACTGGTCTCAAGTTTGTTCTGGAAAGGCGGATGGGGGTTTGGGAATTAGAAGTCTTACCAGATTTAATGTTGCTCTCCTTGCCAAATGGCTTTGGTGGTTTGGAATTGAGGAGAGGAATTTATGGAGTTTGCTGATCAGTAGCGGTTTGGAGGCCAGGGGATGAATCACAGGATCAAGTAGAAGGGCTCACATGACAGGGTTTTGGAAAGCAATCTGTAGTTCTTTAGAAAGCTGCAACAAAGGGGTGAGATTCAAGGTGGGAGTGGGGGACAGAATTAAATTTTGGAAGGATGTTTGGTATGGGGATGTTTCCCTTATCTAATGTTTTCCGGGGGCGGCTGCATTAGCTTCCGATACCAATGCTTGGGTTAAGGATTATTTAATTAAAGAAGATTTGGGTTTGGGGATGGGATCTGGATCTGGATCTTCGGAAGAATGTCTTAGATTGGGAGGAGGAGGAAGTTATTGGATTATTGGGTAAGATTTATAAAATTAAGATTAGGGAGGAAGGAGACTCAAGGACATGGTTATGGTCCAATGAAGGTGGATTTTCGGTTTGCTCCATGTATGATTCTATGCTGGATGGAGCCTCGTGGGAAGGTCCGTGGACGTCACTTTGGTGTGCTGGTCTGCCTTCTAAGGTCTCCTTTTTTCTGTGGACTGCGGTGGAGGATAGGGTGCTTACGATGGATAATCTAAAGAGGAGAGGATGGGTTTTGGCTTCTAGGTGTTGTTTGTGCAAGAAAGAGGAGTCTTCTTCTCATTTATTTCTTCACTGTGAGTATGCCCGGAGTATTTTGCATGCTTTTCTTCAAAGATTCAAGCTGGCTTGGGTCGTGCAAAAGGATTTAAAAGAGGCTCTAGTCTGCTGGGGTTTGAAGAGGAAGAAGGTTGGGAGAAGGAAGAGTACTCTTCTTTGGAATTTTTGTCCAGCTGTTATTACTTGGTCGATTTGGTGTGAGAGGAACAGCAGGAGTTTTGATGGTAGGGAGGTCTCTGTTCAGAGACCAGTGGACAAGACTTTATCCCTTCTTTTTTTTTTGGGTCTCAGTTCATTATGAGTTTAAAGGAATACCTTTCGAAGAGTTTGATAGCATGTGGGGTTTGCATTGGGATTAGTTATGTTTTATTGTTCTAAGGGGATTCTTAATACAGGAATGTATATCGTACAGATTGTCTATATTCTATAGTTATTTTTAATACAAAGTACACTTTTACTGATCCAAAAAAAAAAAAAAAGGCACCAGGGCCCTACACTTTTCATCAGCTGAAACTTCGAACCCTCTGATATGTCGCTAATCCGATTCCATCCTATACCCAGAACTTGTTCTCCTGCATTTAAGGCATAGTCCCATCCCACATGCAGCATTGTTTTTGGGAAGATAAGCATCCTCGTCCTTTTCCCGCTAGCTAGGGAAGAAATCTTCAGAAAGGTACCTTCTGTTCTTGTTGATTTCAGCAATCAGAACTCTCTGGCCCTGCCTTTGAGATCCCATTATAGCTGCTCAATCACCAGCTTCCTCTGATTTCACGAACATCCTCCCCAGCCACCCTATCTCCTTTCCTTGAAAGATAATGGAACTCAGTTTTTCCTACTTTTTTTCAGAGATTCGAAGTGATAGGAAGCCTTCGTTAGAGAAACCCTCAAAGTAACGTCTTCTTCTGGATTTGAACAGTTTCTCGAACAATTGATCTTCTTTGGATTTGAATATGTTTACGCGTTCTGTTTCCTCTGCTCACCATCGAGTACACCCATTGTTAATATTCCAAAGCAACACCTCTTGGTACGCCATCTTTGGTACTTGAATCATTGCATGATATGTATTCTCATGAAAAGAATATCTCTCGTGTTTCTGAGTTGTATGAGCAATTTTTTAATTTTCAGCCTTAGTTGTTGAAGTGGATCTTTAGATTGCTTTTTCGGATTATTTCCTGGCTGCAATGACATCAAGGAAACTTAGTGGTGATTATTGGTTCAGTTGAAGCTCTGGTTTTTCTGTTCTTGGCATGTGCCATGAACATTTTTTATGGGGGCTTTGAAAATTTCTTAGGAGAATCTTTCAAAAGATCGTATTTAGTTGCATTTATAATTCTTGATTGTTACATATTTCTCTTAGTTTTGTTATTGTTCCTGGTTGATGATTGTTAAGTTTCATTCAATATGCAATGGGAATCTTTACCTTTGTCTACTACTGCACAAAATGGAGAACAGCTCTAATTTGTATCAGTAACAACTAAGCACATGTTATCCTGTGTGGTCGAAGGCAGTTTCTTCATTAGTTTATGACTTGATCAAGCTTGATATGGCTTTTTTTTTTCCCCTTCTCTTCTTCACAATTACTAAGCTATGGTTGGTATGCTGCATCGAACATATCATAATTTTGATTTGTAGTCATAACTGCATGAATAATACGATCGCTTCAAAGTAATTTCTGCAACTTTTAGCAGTTACTTGCACTGGATGCTCAGTCTATCATCTGTCAAGGCATGGCGAGCTTATCACACAAGCAAAAATTAATAGATGAAGCTCTTGAGCAGTCATATGAAATTGCCCTTGGGGGTGGAAAGTTTGGTCATTGCCTGGTATGCACCATTCTGATTTCTTGTTCTTTCCAGTCTTTAAATAGCATTATGTGCTAGGTTCTCTTATTTCATTGATATAATACCTTAACATCCACTCTTGTTATCGAGCTTCCTAGAATGCTTACTGTTGGCACATGAAATGAAACCATGTTGCTTCAGTTGATTGTTGGGCTTTGAATTTCATAACCTGCTCACATACACATACAATAGAAGTAACCATTACTTGTTCTTGTCAAAAAAACAGAGGAGGGAAACTGGAAAGGAGATATTAAAATAAATGTGAAAAAAGGATATTTAAAAAGCAATACTCTATACAGAAGGCAGAAGTAGCTTTTAGTCATAGCATGCACTTCAGCTTACATGTGGACATTATTTCTGTTTTATGCAACTGAAAAATAGACACATTTTATCCCTAAATCCCTGAAAAAAACAATTAGATATTAAGTGCTTAGTTTTCAAGATAACTTCATGCATGGGCTCTGATTACTTCTACAAAAATCTAGGGAAAATTCTATACTAATCATTCTTTTCAGAGAGAGCGACAAAGACCGGAATGCTCTTATAGTGGAAAAAATTGTCCTGGTCAATTCCTCTTTGCTTGAATGTGAAATAGACTCTAGACATTAGGAGCTCAGTAGTTGTACTTTTCCTTTATGATTGTTACACTGTAAACGTTTTGGCTCAGAAGCAACCCTAGAGAAAAAGCCTCTTTACAAATGATGACTATACAAACCCATGAACAATAGCTTATTCATGAAATTGGGTCTGCCATTAGACATAGAAGAATAACTGTGTACTTTAAAGGCTTCGGCAATTTAGGCCACTGGTAAAGTAAAGATTTCACTGTCGTTGAGAATCATATATTCCCCAAAATTTGCATTTTATTTCCAATCCTCTACAGAATGACGAAGGAATGCCGTCTATACATTATGTCTCAACCAACAAAAGCATTGGTATTTTGTCCTTCTATCCAATGGTTATTATTTATTAGGGTTGTTGATGAAGATCTTTACATGCAAGGCGAATGAACGGTGAATTGTGATCAGTAAAGTGGTAACTGATTTTGAACTTAATATACTTAGAAAACATACGTTGGCCATGGCCAATCTCCAGCAAATCAGATGATCCACTGCAAGGATCTTGTAACGATTGTTTGTATGACCTTAGAAAGTAGAAGCCACTTTGCATGGGATTGGAATTTCAAATAGCTTTAGAGAGAAAGGACAATGGTTCATTGTCACGCCCCAAAATCCGGATCACATCGAAAGTCGTGCAATCACGAATCCTGAGGGAACAACCTCGGGATCCAATCCCTAGGAGGTTGCTCGGTCACTAAGTCCCTCACACAAAAGATGCGGTGCAGTTAGTTCACTTAGTTACAAAGTACTACAGTGGAAGACTTTGACTCCTAAAAATGCGAGTTAACAAAAACTTTCTTTTAATTAATATCAAGAGTGAATCAACAAAAGTTCAATGGTATAAATCCATCTAGAAAATCTATAAATAAAACTGCTAACATAAACCAACTGACATAATCAAAACTGAGTTACAACCAAGGATAAATCAATGTTTAACATAAGTCCAACTAGTCTATACAGTCAACTAGTGCTATAGACTAAACCACTAAGAATCACTGCCTGTCATCGTCATCTCGACGCCAGATCACGTAGAGGACCTGGAAATATCTCAATGAAGGGTTAGCTCACAGCTAGTAGATGCATACTATCGACTAGCTCTTCACCCAAGACAATAGAGCGATCAACTCGTCATGTTATCACACAATCACACATATCCACAGATATCCACATGTTATCTCATATATAACATTATCACATAGAACCTATCATGACATTCTAAACAGGTCATATAGTAGTTCCATAATCAATATATCAATAACATTACTTATGATAAACAGATGTATATAATCATAATGTAAACATCGCATCAAGTGTTGTACATCACTTACATCGACCAAAAGCATCTCAACATGCCATGGTACACTCATGCCAGATCATCCATTAATGGGACAATCACCCATAGTTTCTGAGAACTGTGACCACATGCTAACCATCTCTAATGATATGCACAGGCAAACAATCATATAGTATAATCATGTACAACACAGACATTAGAGGTGCTTTTATCAGGTGAGTTGACTCAAATCCCTATAACGGACTTACGGATACCCGCTAGGCCAAAGACAATTCAACTTTCAGGCAAGTATCAAACGCCTCCTATATCCAATTTTACACTGGCTGTATAAGACCGTCACCAATCTACGTGCGCAACGCAGTTCTAAGGACTTGCAACCCACGGGTCACAATCGCCCGCTCTATTTGATTCTTTAGGTTCTCAAACCCACATATCCCACTTATGGTATACTCAAATCCAACCACTCTGATAAGCCACATGAAGCTGCCTAATCACTTTTATTCATTTAATGGTTGATAGACAACCCAAATGTAGTTGACCATCCGTTACGAGACGGACTCGTACTACAAGGGTGACCTAAGCTCCATAAGCTTAGTTATTGAACCACTACTCGTCTCTAGGAATTATGTCTATTAACCCGTGACAACTCTATTAGCTAAGGCTAATTTCCCAGTGGTATGACATATCTAATGCCCCTACAAAGTTCTTCACCCAAAATAAACTTAGGGTGACAGTCCACATATATGTCATTATAATTTAAACAATAACTTATGCTCACAAACAACGTTATGCATTGCACTGACCTTGCACATGCATTGCGTTCACTCAATCACATACATCATACACATGCATAATCACTCTAGCATCCTAACAGGCTTTATGACTATCATAAACATATCACACAACCACGACATCTCATGTCCATAGTCATGCTACATTACAGCACATCGTAGCATACACAAACTTCCATAACTCATCAAAGATCATACTAATCATTCTCCACATTGCATAACTAATCCACATTCAATCATTCATTATGTAAACCACACTCATTCAGGTCTACACGTGCACCCATATACACGTGTAAACCATACACAAACATAACATTAGTCATAACATTCATATAACAATTCTACATCCTTCGGTTGACAGAGCCTTATCTTCGGTCGACTGAAGTCCTCGAAACACAGCTACTGGATTTGCCACCGAAGGAGCTTCGGTTGACCTTTGGTCCACCGAACCCTTCCCTCGGTTGACCGAACTCTTGCTTCGGTTGACCGAGCACGGATAAACACACAGAAAAAGTCTCTTGATTTCTAACTGAATAACCCTTCGGTTGGTGTTTGGTTCACCGAACATCCCTGTTCAGTCGACTAAACAGTGTGTAAATTCCAGAATTCTGGGTTTGCAAGTTTGGCTTCCGAGGGGTCTTTGGTCGACCAAAGGCCTTCCAAAACCACTCCTCATCCACACTAACTCACACAACCCTATTCCAGTATTCCCACACTATTCAAATCGACTAAACAACAAATCTAAGTCGTTCTAGGGATTAAGAATCTTTTAAAACTGAAAACCAGGTGCTTTCTTTTTCGATTAATAAAACCCTTTTTAACAATTCGTTTTGATCTTTGAAAAACCTTAATCACTTCACTAACAACACATTTAACACATCTATTTACAGAAAATTAATATAGTGCTTTCCCCCATCTAAAGCATAAATCTTAACCATTCATAAATCCTCTTCACTGTTTTAAAAGCCTTTTTAATTCCAATAATGTGTGAATGAAATTAGAGGGTAGAAGACACCTAACCTATCTCAATCCAATGCACAGGTAAAAACCCACAAATTTCTGATGAAGATTGGAGAAGAAAGATCTCCAAATCCACGCTTCAAGCACGGAGAACAAAGCAGAAAAAGCTCAAAACAGAAAACCCTAGCTCCCTCTCTCTCTCTCTCTCTCTCTCTCTCTCTCTCTCTCTCTCATCTCTACTATTCTTGTATCCAAGCACTCAAATCTGATCCAAAGATGAAAGACAAGTGAACCCTTGTCCCTCCTCCTCTATTTATAGGGAAGGGCCTTGGTTCTTCGGCTCAACCACCGGTCCAACCCCATAAATCACACAAAACCACAATTAAACCACATTCACTTAAAGTACCAAAATTGATACAATGTATGTTCGCCCATACAAGCACACACGCATCAACACAAACATGCAAATAGAATACAATCAAGCCATGCAAATCAAAATCAGAAATGGCAAATCATCTTAGAATTCATCAAAGCACACATTCATCCAAATAGATCAAATCAAAAGTCCCACATGTACAGTTGAGTGTGTGCCACGTGTACAGAAGTGTACGGGTCACTACATTCATGGCTTGATAAGGATGCATGAAATGAGGGAACCAAAACGTTTATCTCAGTTTTCGCTTCCAGATGCCTTTGTTTTCACCCATTCTTTGTACGGAATAAGTTCTAATTCAAACTCCGGCTGGCTAGACAGTCTAGTTCTGAAACATACTTCTGAACCTTGAGCTTTGGGAGATTTCTTGGGAGGGTGGTACTTAAAGACAGAAGAGAGAGGCTGTATGGATGGTGACGTAGACAATGACTTTTTGGCTTTTGAGGTTGGATCTGGTTTTTTTTTTTTTTTTGTCAAGGGAGAAGAATTGGTTTATTTAGACTTGTCTCTATCCCATCTCATTACCAATTTAGGAATTAGGACACCAGAAACTGTGATTGGTCAGTGATCATAAAAATAAAAAACGAGAATAAATTTCGCAATGGTAAATACCACACCAAAGATCATCCTCCCTCAAAAGAAAAAAAAATGGGAGGAAAAATAATAAGAGCACCATATCACCACCCCCCACCTTATACTGGATGCATTCTTAAAATTTCTAATGCTTGCTTGCGATGCTTCACCATACCCTCATAATTGGATAAGACCATGTTTCTGCCATTATGAGAGGAATGCCATGGGATCAGAATAACTGGATAAGTAACAATTGATAATGCTTTGGTTGCATGTTCATTTAAAACTCATGTGCCTTTCAAATATGAGGTATTTAACCCAGAAATTGATTGGTTCAGGCATGCATTTAGTGGTATTTTGGGTCTCACACCTTGTAAACTAGTTCGGGGGAAATGCTGCTAAGACATCTGCAGGAACTGAAAATTGGCCTTTCTACCCTTCTTATGCTTCTAAGTTCTATCCATATAGTCATTGTAATTTTTCTAAAGGTCTATAGTTCTCAGCATCTAATCCTTCTATAACTTTTAAACTTGATTTCAATGGATTTTCAAAAGACTTTAACCATGTTCTTAATAAAAGAACTTTCAAACCCCAAACAACTTGATGGAAATATCATCATTTTATCTTAATAGCGTGTAAACAACTTGTAGAATGGTATAGTGTGGATCACTTGAAAACCTTTTTGCATTTGACTCTAAGGTCTGAAAACCTAGTTCATTTTATTATATAATACTCGATATTATTTGTATACTAGTAAGATTTTTATCTACATTTTAACGTCATTAGAGCTATATATTATTATTATTATTATTATTATTATTATTATTATTATATTTACAAGTCCATAACTGAGAATTATAATAAGTTAATTAAATGAACTTAATTAAGGGTATACAAATTAATAGATAGAGAAAATGTTGGTGACTCCGATGAGAGTGAAAAGGAATTACAGGAAAAGATCAATTTGATGATATTGATATCGATTGTATTTAATACGATGAACGGTGGCGAGTTGTTTAGATATTCGCTAAGTGTGGGTGAATCACGGGACAGGGAGAGCCTTCAGCGGAGAGCAGATATCCGGAAGGTGGTGGGGGATTTGCTGCATGCTGGTTACTCTGTAGACGAGGTGATTGATACTTTCAATTCGGTGGTTAATTCCACACTTGTTTCTCCGGTTAGTCGCGACCGTCGAGTAATCGGGAATTCATTCCTCAGTTGAGCTACCGTGCGGCTCTGTTGAAGCGAAATGTTGTGGGTGCCTCTGTGAATCGTGGCTTGAAGGGTGGCGAGAATGGTAAGATTGGGATCAGTGTGGAGCAGAAGCATTTTACCTTTGAAGTTGAGAGACTTCAGAATTGTAGTCTTGTGAGAGTGGTTGAAGCGAGATACAAAGGGGATTCTTGGCTTTGGTTGTCACGGGAAGAAGTATTATGGTTAGGGAAGGTGGTGGAGAGTCTTAGGTTGAACCAGAACAAAACGGGGGTGTTGGGTTCTCGACACAGTGGTTGATAGGTTCTTATGATCTAGCGCAACGTAACTGGCGGGGCGATGTGTTGGTCGTCTCGGCGGTGGCCCATAATGCAGGGGGAAGGGTGATTTTCTTCCCTCTGTTGGAGGGGTTCTGATCGTTTGTGATTGATGCTTGTTTCCAGGCTCTTGGCGATGGGCAGAGAGGCGATTCGGTATGCGTTGATTCTGGTCCGAGATGTGAAATCATATCTCCTGGAGGCCACATTAAAATCGAAGCTGTTTTGCCATTGCCTCCACCGCGGCTTAATCCTTCTTTGGATCTTGCAGGTCCAGTTAATGAGGAGGGGTGGGTTCTGGAGCTTTCAGGGGTTCCGGAGCATCTCCGTGCTTTGTCGTTGGTTCAGGCCATTGCCAGATTACTTGGAGGTCTCAAGTGTGCTGCCGAGGGCGATCAAGACTTGGTTCTCTCTCGGATGCGTTTCGCGGTTGGGGAACAACGAGCGTGTCGCATTCCTCGATCGTTATGGTTATTCGATCATAGGGCATGGTTTGAAATCTTCATTGAAATTGTGGGAAGGCCAGTGGGTGGCGGTGTGGGAGAGCAGGTCGAAGAGGTGGTGGCGGTGGGTGGAGAAGATGAAGCTGGGGTGGTACCAGGCGTTCCACGTGGAGGTTTGTTATGGGAGAGCAGGATCCTGGAGACAAGAGACGCAGGTGAAGGACTGTGTGGAGGCAGGATTGGTGGTCATGATTTGACATCGAATGGGAAAGGGAAAGAAAAGATGACATGCTACAGGGATTCAAATTACTTTCCATTCTTAGGCAAGCAAGGAATTGATAGGGGTACGGGGGTTCTAATCTGCTTTTGACGAGGCGTGTTGGGGAAAGGTTCAACGGGTGGGCTGATTGTGAAGACCATAGCGTTGGGCCTGTATCCTTGGGTTCATTTCGCTGTGACTTAGGGCCGCAGGCTGGGGCTGTGGGAAGTGAGGGCATCTTGGTTAATTCACTAGTTTACGTAGTAGGCAACTGCGATGGAATTCCTCCAGTTTTGGGCCTTCGGGGTCGTGGTCTGGCGGGTGGGCACAGGCCAGAGCGGGATCCTCAAAGTCTTCTGGGTGTGGCTCGGCCCACAGCGCTGCGGTGGGCTTGGATTGTTTAGTCTCGGAGAGGGGCCAGTTTGATTTCAGTTTGCTATTGGGGAAGCTGGATCAGATCATTACGTCATCGTCTAAGGCATTGGAATCCTTCAAATAGCATGTTATAGAACAACTAAATCTGGTACACAGAAATCAGATGATATTTCTGGTCGAGTTGTGTCCGTGGAGAAGGTCTTTGTTGGGGGTCATCATGCGAGTGGAGTCCTTTTGGAGGCGGCGAAGGTGACGGAGATGGTTGATGTCGAGGTCGTGGCGGTGCTGCGTATCTTAACTGTTCCTCAGGTTTATACACGCAAGAATCATCTTGTTAGGGGCATTTCCACTTTGATTGAGGAGGACGACATTGTTGATGGTGACGGTGGCGACTCTGTTGCGATGGCCACTAGGGATCTCTTTTGTGGTGATGGCAGGCAGCAACTGTTTGGAACGGGGTGCCCTTTCCAAGCCTCTTCGTGGGGTTGATCCTACGTGCAGGGATCCCGTAAATAAGCGGGACATTGATGAATGCTTTGCTCTTCTTGGTGCGGGGTCTGGTTTTAAGAAATTTTCTCATCCTTCTTCTTTTCTTGGTCCATCCGCTTTAGGTATGTCGCGTTCCTCGATTCGTAAGATGAACTCTTTGCCTTCTGTGTTTTCACTTGCTCGTGCTAACAATAATTTTGCAGCCAAGGGTGAGTCTGCTTGATTTGGACGACCGGTTGAGCCTAGTGTGGAAGAGCTTTCAGTTTCCGACCAACTTATTTCCCAGGCTTATGCTTTTGTTGGGGTGCCAAGGGTGGGTGTACAGAGAACCATAGTGGGAGAGGTGAGGACAGGGAGTTGGGGTAATCCATGGAGGTTGAGGTGGCTGACGGTTCCGTAGTCCCTGCAGGGTCAGGTGAGGGTGGGGGTGAGGACGGTGAGTGGGAGGGAGTGGCTCAGTTTACGTCGTTTGTCATCGACCAAGTTCGCGATCGGGACGGTAACGTGGTGTCTGTCAGGGATGCGGTTAGTTGTTTTAGATCTCTACAATCGGGTGGTGTCGTTGGGTCCGATGAAAATCATTAGTTGGAACAATAGGGGCCGTGGTCGGGCAGAGAAAAAGAGGACTGTTAAGGATTTGTGTCTCAAGGCCAGACCGGATGTACTGGTTGTGGTCGAGACTAAGAAAGAGGTTATTAGCGCCAGGTTGATTAGAAGTTTGTGGGGTGATAGAATCAGTTGTTGGGAGTTTTTGCCATCGATGGGGGCATTTTAGTTGTTTGGGACGTGGGATCGGTATCGGGAGGAGAGTTTGTCAGAGGGACCTGTTCACTGTCTTTTAAGTTCAGGAGTTG
The DNA here is from genome assembly GCA_031762675.1 of Pachysandra terminalis. NCBI lineage: Eukaryota > Viridiplantae > Streptophyta > Magnoliopsida > Buxales > Buxaceae > Pachysandra > Pachysandra terminalis. The sequence goes on along the minus strand of JAUPMG010008136.1, from coordinate 1,427 downwards.
TGCAGATAATTTTGAGTGGGCTCTTTCTGCGGTTTACGGGCCGAACAGAGGTAGAGATAGGTTGGTTTTTTGGGGTGAGATTCATCATCTTAGATCGCTTTTTTCTGGTGCTTGGTGTTTGATCAGGGACTTAAATGTGACCCGTTTTGCTAGTGAGAAAAGCGAGGGGGTATGAGGAAGCTGTTGTCTATTCTTAGGGAGTGCGAGTTAGTGGATTATCCATTGTAGGGGGTAGTTTTACTTGGACGAACGAACAAACTCTGGCGGTGTGCAGTCGTCTCGATAGATTCTTGGCTTCTGTGGAGTGGGATGCCAATTTTCCCATGATCAAGCAGTGGTTGATGACTAGGACTATCTCGGACCATTGGCCCATTCAGATTTGTAGGTCTATATGTTAACGTGGTCCGTCTCCTTTCAGGTTCTAAAATATGTGGCTTTCCCATCAAGAGTTTCAAGTTTCCATCCAATCTTGATGGGGGACATGTTTTGGGGCTAGTCAAGGATGGGAGGGTTTTAAATTCATGAGGGCCTTGAGGATGTTAAAGGAGAGGCTTAAGGTGTGGAACATGGGGACATTTGGCTGAAGAAAAATAGTCTCTTGGATAGAATCGGGGCGATTGATAAGGGGAGGGGGAGAGGGAGAGGGTTTGGACTAGTAGTGAGGTGGAGGAGAGGAAGTCCAAGAAGGTGGAGTTGGAAGAGATTTTGAAGTTAGAAGAAATAAATTGGAAGCACAAATCTAGGGTGACTTGGTTGAAGGAGGGGAATGGTAATATCAGTTTCTTTCATAAAGTAGCCAATGGGAGAAGAGGACGGAATGATTTGGACCGTATTAAAATTGGGGATGAGTATGTTGAATCTTTTGAGGACATTATAGGTGCGGTGTCCGGATTTTATTCCAAATTGTATAAGTCGGAGAAAGTTTGACTTCAAACTGATTGGTAGAAGTGCGAGACACTTGGGGGACAGGAAAAGTGCATGGATGTAGAGAGAGTTTGAGGAAGAGAGGCAGTTTGGGAGTTGGCGGGTGATAAGGCTCCTGGGCCTGATGGGTTTACAATCAGTTTCTACCATAGTAATTGGGATGTGGTGAAGGATGATATCATGAATGTGTTCAAGGAATTTTTTGGAAGCTGGATTATTCATAAGGCGACCAATTCGACCTTTTTGGTGTTGATTCCTGAGAAGGCCGGGGCTGAGGAGATCAAAGATTACCATCCCATTAGTCTTATTACAAGTTTGTATAAGATTATTGCTAAAGTTCTTTCCATTAGATTGAGGGATGCGACGTTGATCCTGGTATATCAACATAGTGCCTATGTGAAGGATAGACAGATAGTTGATGGTATGTTGGTGGCTACGGAATGTGTCGAGGAGCGTTTTAGAGTCGGTGAACCCGGTTTGGTCATTAAGGTTGATATGGAGAA
>JAUPMG010008126.1:0-15787 GCA_031762675.1 Pachysandra terminalis | reverse complement strand
CTGATAGACTCGCCTACTGACTAAATAGATAATTAAGAAACAATATATAAATAATAATAAGTAGAAAATAAATAAAAATAAATAAAAGAAAACTCTTTATTACACTTTTGAGTGGTTCGGACTGCTTGGAACATCGGGTCGTTACACCACTCCCTAGGATCGATGATTTATTTGATCAGTTGCGGGGAGTGCAGCATTTTTCGAAGATAGATTTGAGGTCTGGTTATCATCAATTGAGGATTAGGGAGGAGGATATCTTGAAAATAGATTTTCGTACTCGGTATGGCCATTATGAGTTTGTGGTGATGCCACTCGAGTTGACGAACACGCCAGCAGCATTCATGGATTTGATGCACAGAGTATTCAGACCATTTCTAGATTCTTTTGTCGTCATATTCGTGGATGATATTCTGGTTTATTTGAAGATGAAGGAGCAACACGACGAACATTTGCGGACTTACATTTTCTTTCAAAGGCATAATTTTGTAATATCCTGAAGTTTGAGCAGAGGTTACTTCAAAGGGTCCTTCCCACTTAGGAGCACATTTTGGCTTGATAGCATTACTTCGTGCATGGCATGTTGCTCGTAGGACTAACTCCCCAACTTGGGGTCTGACCAATTTTTTATATGCCTGAGTTATAATTTGGTGATAATGCAAATTACTTTCCAAAGTCTTTTGCCTTTTTTCATCCAAATTATCTAACTCCTGGGCACGTATGAGAGCGAATTCTCTGAAATTCCAATCCACCCTACTTGCATTCCTAGCTGAAGCAACTTGTAATTCAATTGGAAGAAGGGCTTCTACTCCAAACACGAGGGAGAAAGGAGTTGCATTTGTAGCTCGATGTTTACTTACCCTATAGGCCCATAAGGTTTAGGGCAGGAACTCATTCCATCGCGAAGGTTGATCATACACCATTTTGCTAAGAATTTTGATCAAAGTCTTGTTGGAAGCTTCAACTTGAGCATTCCCTTGAGGATAATAAGGAGTAGACTTACTATGATGAATTCAGTAGAAAGTTGTCAACTCTGTAACTGGCCTATTAAGAAAGGAGGCTCCATTATCTGTAATGATCGTTTGAGGTGTACCAAACTGAAGGACACTATTATTCTTGATAAATTGGGCTATGGAAGCTCCATTAACCCTTCTAAGTGGAACAACTTCATTCCATTTAGTGAAGTATTCTGTAGCTACCAAAATCCAAGGGTGCTCTCTCCTACTTCTAGGATTAATAGGTCCAATCAAATCTTGGCCCCAAGTATGGAATCACCATGGAGTGATGATTGACTACATTTCCTGAGAAGGTTTACGGGGAATGTTATCTTAGATTTGACATCTAACACATTTCTTCGCAAAATCAGCTGTGTCTGCTTCCATTGCTGGCTAGTAATATCCCAGGTCTTGTAGTTGCTTGTGTAACTTCCTCTTTCCTTGATGGGCTCCACATGTACCACTGTGGACTTCTCGAAGGATAATAGAGATTTCCTGAGTGCTAAGGCAACGTAAAGGGGAGTCATTGAAGCTCCTTTGATATAGTTCTCCTTGTTCTATATAGAATCGGATGACCTTCCGTTTGAGCTGAATTGCCTCAAACCGATCTTGAGGTAGAATTTCATCTTGAAGGTATCTAATGTAAGGTTCTCTCCAATCAGTCTGTTCATAAACATGGAATGCTTCTGCAATGTCTGGTAGTTCCTGACATTTTGTACAAGACAACTGTAATTTGGCAGCTTCGAATTCTATCGAGAGCCAATATATACCCGACCTCTGAAGTCGTCTATAAAGTGGAATAGAGTCTGGAAGTCCACAAGTGGCCTGGTGCATAGCCTACAATATTTCCATTGCTTCCTTCGGTCCAAGACTGTAGTGACCCTGACCCTACCATTTAATTTGATAATTAAATGATAGTTAATTCATATTTTAAACCTTAGAATTTAATTAAAAGAAGAAGAGCTGAATTGGACCCTTCTGTGATTTTGAAGAAATAGGGGCAACTTGTGTTAATTTTGTGAATTTGGTGGACTGGGATTGGACCCTACACAATGAACTCAAATAGGATCATGGATTGGTCGAATAGCCCATTGGGTCGAAGGTAAGGCAAATTAAGTAAATAACTCTTTTATTTGAATTAATTGACTGGGATAATGGAGCTCTTCTACTAACCCAAGTACCTTTCAAAAATAGAGAGAAACACTATCTTTGGTGATTCACACTTCCAAAACAAAAGAGAAGGAAGAGAGAAATATGTGATTGAAGGAAAATAAAGGAAAAAAGGAAGAAGACGAAGGTAAGAGGAAGCTTGGTGATCTGCTAGTGTTGGAAAATCTGGAGAAAAAGATCTGAGAAGAAAGAGGTATGGATTCTTCATCGATCTTACGATAGTTATATCCATAGATCATAATGATGCTATAGATATAAGTTGGGATTGCATGATTTGATGATCTTATGCATGATTTGAACAACTTTGATGTGATATTGCAGTGTTATCTATATGAGTGATTTGTATGTTTACATGATTAAGAACGTTTATATTCAAGTTTAATGTGTTGGTGATATTCTTATGAGTTCTTATAGATTAATTGTGATTTTCCAGAATTATTCCATGTATGTTGAATGATTTGGGTAAAGATGATCTATATGTATAATCTAGATTTGATAGGTTGAGTTTAGCTTAAGTTCATGGTGATTTGAATTAAATATGTGATGTTTAGAAGTGTAAAAACTTGTATATGAGAGTGTGGGCACGGATCCCTAGGAGAAAAAGCTTTTCTGAGCTAAATCTAGGCTCTATGTAAGACTCCTGGTAGATGTAGAGACATCTACCGAAAATGCCCAGGAAAATCAGGCTCTCGGGACAATCTACCGAGACTTTCGGTAGTAACCTCTGTAGATACCGAGGATCTACCGAACTCCAAATGGACAAAAAATTTATGGGAAGCTTCTATGAGGTGATTTATACATGTGTGTGAGGTTGGTTAGTCTGCAAAAAGGATGGTTGAGGCCGTATGATAGAAAGTGCATGGTAGGGTTTGATTTTCAGGAAAATAAGGCAGTCCCGAATGTGATATGATGAGATTATGATTTTTAGGAGTTTGTACATAGTAATTGGATTACAAGATAACGTTGGGGTGGTTCGTAATGTTAGTATAGAAAATTGAGTTGTTTGAGTGGTGCTTGTAGCATCCATTGGTATATCTTATGATTGGTTCTAATGTCTATTTGTGTGATGTATGAGTGGTGTTGGGAGTATCCAATACTTGTGTACGAATGATTGTGATATATGAATTATGTTTGTGAGTGGTGCGGGGAGTATCCACTGTGTGTTTGTGAGTGGTGTTGGGAGTATCCATTGGAAGTAAATGGGATTGACTATAAATATGTGTACTGGTGTGTTCCACCATGTGGTGAAATTCCCTTAAGGAATGGAATCTGTGTACTGGTATACCTTGTGGTGAAAGTCTCTTAAAGAATTGAATGGTGTACTCGTGCATTCTACCGTGTGGTGAAAGTCCCTTAAAGAATAATGGAAAAGGAATGGTGGCATTCTATCGTGGGTATAAGTCCTTTAAAGAATGGAATGGTGGCATTCTATCATGGGTGTAAGTCCCTTAAAGAATGGGTTGAATGGTCGAATAATTGAATGAGCATGTGATCGGGCTAGGCGGAATTACCCCTACATTGCATATGCATCATCATCCACATTTCATTATGCATATTTGCATCATATCATACTGCATTGATCATTACACATGTCTGACTTGAAGTGATTGTTTGTGTGAATTTCCACATATTGATTGGTAGTGTTTGTGTTTGTATTGGTATTTGTGTTTGATTTGAACTGTGTTGTGGCATGGTGGGACCATGTGGTAACTTGTTGTGAGATGGTGGGTCCATGTGGTTTACTTGTTCGCATAGTGGGACTATGTGGTTACTTGTTTTGCAAAGTGGGACTATGTGGTTACTTGTTTTGCATGGTGGGACCATGTGGTGTATTGGTTATGCATAGTGGGACTGTGGTTTATGTGTTGTGCATGATGGGATCATGTAGGTTATGTTGTGATGGATAGTGGGACTATGTGGATTGGGGGTGAATGCATGATGGGATCATGTGTACCTTGTGATTTATCATGGTGGGACCATGGGAACAAATTGTTATGATGTGATGTGACATTATGTGTGAATTTCAAGTGTAATGGGATTACAATGTTTTATGTGATATACATATTGAATATGTGTGATTTAATATGATAATGAGCATGTTAATACGTTGTGACTGTAGTATTATCTGTTGGGTGAAAATTGTATGAATTAACATGTGTTGTTATACATCTATGAAGATAGTTGTTGTAATTTCTTTGGATTTCTCTACGAGGCTTCTGCTGACCCTATATTGAAATAGGTGACCAGCTCGATTGAGAGATGGATTTGGGAGATGGACTTGCTAGCTTGGCTTTCATTTTCAGTCTCGTAGTGAACAATGAAGTTCATTTGGTTATGTTTTATTATTTACATTGGTTTTTATCCTTTATGGACAATTAAGTTGTAATAACTTAGACACGGGTTGTGGTACAGTTTATTTATTTTAGACTTCCGCTGATTTATTATTTTAGACTCTGATTAATCATGTGAATGGTCTTGTGTATTGAATGGCTATTCGCATCCATACGTTGGATCCGAAGGTTATTCCCTTGGAAATCCTCGAGATCCTGTATCTCGGATTTGGGGCGTGACAGAGTGGTATCAGAGTTCTCGGTTTTAAGCTGTCTAGGCTTTGGGAAATCTTAGGGTATGATGTGAAATCCTAGGATGAAAACCTAGAAACATGTGAACCTAAGATCCAAATCATTGTATTGTGTGCAATATATTTTGATATAATCTGTGATTAAGTGTTGTGGTATGTTTATGTGCATATACGTGAATATATTTATATATACATGTGTTAATTTAGGACTATCATACTCCGTACTTAGAGACTTGTTACTTGTGTAGATGGCTGGTCGTAAGAGGAACGTTACAGATGGAGAGGGCTCATCCGGAGGGGATGCAAATCCTAACTTGTCAGGGATATACCAAGTTTTAGGAGACATGGCCACTACTTTACAAGGTGAACAGGCTATGAGGCAGAGCCAGACAGTTCCAAGGAATGGAAATGGAGGAGGGATGTTGTGGCTTGAAAGGTTTAAGAAGTTGTCACCACCTTTCTTCGATAGAAGTAGAGAGCCAATGTGAGCTTAAGATTGGGTAGAGGAGCTTGAAAAGATATTTCAAGCAATGGATTGTCCGGCTGTCTTCATGTTGAAAGGCGAAGCTTATTAATGGTGGAAGATGATAATAAGGGCTCAAGGGGAAATCAGGGAGTGGGAAGAGTTTGAGAGAGAATTTTTCGAGACTTACTTCCCTAGTAGTTACAAAAGGTCTATGGTTGTGGATTTCATGAAGCTAGAGCAGGGTTTCCTTATTGTGAGTCAATACGAAGGCCGATTTGCTATGCTTTCTTGCTTTGCACCTCAGATTGTGGCAAATGAAGGAGATAAGGCCGCAAAGTTTGAAGAAGGATTGTGACCAGAAATTAGGCCGAAAGTAGTGATTATAGGAGTTAGGACTTATACTCAAGCCCTTGACTGTGCTCGATGTGTGGAGAGAGACAATCAGCACCCGGTACAGCAGAGAGAGACATCCCGTGGAGACAAGGGAAAATTTAGGCCTTATAATCAGAAAGGAGGAAAGAGGACCAAAATAGATGATTATCCCCGGAGAGTTGAGGCAAGGCCAGTAGCAACAACAGAAGCTTCCATTGCTGCACCATTCATACAACAACGACCTCCAGTGACTTGTTTCTACTATGGCAAGCCCGGGCATTACAAGAAAGATTGCCGTGAGAGAATCTGAGTGGAAAGGCTCAGGACAAAGGGCAGATCATGGACCTCAGCCCCGTGGGCAAGTACATGCTTTGACCGATGGGACAATTGCCACGAATCAAACCTAGAGATCTCATTTGAGTCCCTAAGTTTAGTTTGTAACTCTCACCCCATATCCAGATGAGAGTGGATAAACAATACATAGCCAAAATCATCGACTTAAAAAGGACATTTATATAAGATAAGTAGAGAAAAATAGTTTATTAAAATAGAATTCATCTCATAACATCCTTCAAACTAAAAACAACGGAAAGTAAAATAATAATAGTCTTATGCTTCAAATCAATCCCTATAAACTTCTGAAAATCAAATAAGTACTGAAATTACATCAAATCAATCCTACTACAGTTCTACTAAAACATCGAATAAAACCCTAATAACAACTAATATCTTCAAAGCATCCTAGTCCTCCATCTTGATCATCAAAGTCTTGCTATCCAAAAAGATCCTGAAAATGTAATGTTCGAAAGCGTCAGCTACACTTAGCTCAGTAAATAAATGAATATAAACTGTATTTTTGATTGAAGTAGGGTCAAAGCCACTCTCTAATGGTAATCAATAGATCAGTAAACATAAATATCAAGTAATATGAACAGATTAATGAAGGAATCATGATATAAGTGTATATGCATATGAATGGTCAAGTTTTACTATGTGCAAACTGTGTTCATATAATAATCACCAAGTGTGATCTAACAAACATATATAGGTTCCCACAAGATCGATTATTCATTGAGCAAGATGTCTTCTCGAACCATCCCCCCCATACAGGGCCATTCCCAAGTTAAGATATTTCATGTGCGCATCATAGTTCTAAGGGTTTCGACCTAGAGGGCACAATTCTCCCACTTATTTGTGATCAAGGGCAATAATTCCAAATGCAAATTTCTCAGAGAATTGTATATATAAGCAAGCAACAAAAACACTCCTTTAAATAATAGTCCATAGGACCAAACAGTCCCAAAGGATCCGTAGGTATATTGGGATAGCGACTCCCTCAACTCCATAAATAATAATAATTGTGCATAAGTCTCCTCGTCTACTGTGATTTCTAGATCACAACAATCTCTTAAAGTCCTTAAAAATTCGGTTGTATGGATTTACATGCAAAGGGTGTAGACTTATGGACCAAATCCATGGTCGTAAGGCATAAGAAGTGCAAGTGATAGGGTGCACGTTAACTAAGCATACAATTGATGTGTACAATGTGTAATAAGCCTATCTAAAATGTTGGAAAATAATTAAACAATTAATACAAGGCATGTCAAAATATCATAAGTTCACCAAACATAATCAAAGGGTCCATAAAAAAGCACGTATATGAAATAATTATTATTTAAGAAATCTAATATCAAAATCAGTCTGATTACGTCAAAATAAGCATGTATGTGAAGTTTCATAATAATAGGAGCACTTTGGAATTTTATTAGTATGTTTAGAGGGTTTCTGGGTTGCTGTTAGAAGATCCGGCTCGGCGTGTTCTCGGCTCGCCGAGTTGGTTCTCGGTGTGTTTTCCAGTATGTTGACAATTTTGATGTATCGTCGATAATTTGATCATAACTTGGTGTATAGTTATAGGAATCACCTAAAACTTGTTTTGTTAGAATATTAACTAAAAGGGGAATATAGGAAAAATATCAAATAAAACCTATAAAATTATTAGTATAGGTTCTTTAATAGATGAACACAAAAGTTCACAAGTTTCTGGTATTGACATAAGGTCAGTAAATAAATCATAACTTAGTCAATTCTCAATTAAATTAATTCAAACTTATTTTGTTGTATTTCTAACGAATAGGGGCATCTTAAAAAATATAAAATAAATTATATAAAATACATGCATATGTGCGGTAATTGATAAATCAGATCTGGATAATTTTCCAGATTAGGACTTGTGTAGAAAAGCATAGAAGATAAAGATTTTGAGGTTGTGCTATGCCTTACTCATTGAATATGACCTAGACACCTAGTTCACCTCAAAAATAAAGTTTAATCCGATTACTTACCTTGGGTTTGCTTGCTGAATCTTCTTATTCCTCTTCTTAATTCAAAATCTAAACTTCTTCTTCCTTAGCTCCTAGCTCCCGCAATCTTCTTCTTCTTCTTCTTCTCTCTCTCTCACTCTCTCTCTCTCTCTCTCTCTCTCTCTTTTTGAATATGATCCAAACATCCAGCCCTTGGTGTTTTTCTAAGTTTCCTATAGTTTCCTATTTAGTCTAGGAGTTATTATCTAAGTTGGATTGTATTTTAGTTTACAACCCTTATATTAGATTAGTTTAATGCTAGCGTTTAGATTAAAGTGTCCTAATTCTAGATGAACTAATCCTTGATTCTATCCTATCCTAATCATATTTAGATTTTAACTCTTTTTCCTTTTAATTCCAGGCTTCAAGATGAATTAATTATTGGTATTGTTTAACCTTAATCCTAATTAGATTTAATGTCTCTTACTTTTAATCCTAACCATTAGATTAATCTAAGTGTTTTAGTCTTAATAGGATTACCTTATCTAATCTTAATCCTTGTTAGTTTAGGATTGCCTTTAATTATCTTAATTAATCCTAATCGTTTAAAGTAGATTAGATGTTCCTACATAATCTCAACCCTTGATTATTATCCTAGTCTTAGTTAACTAGTCTTTAATTATCTTATTTAAAGTATGCTTTGTTCTTAAGCTAGTTGGGACTCCTAATCAAATTCTAACTTACGTTTTATAGAAGGTATTAAATAAAAACAAATTTATTATGTTTTAAATCTTATTTGTTGGTTTGGGCCTTAAGAATAACGTAAGCCCATTAAGCTTATTAATTAATTAAGGTCCATACTAATCAATTAAGCCTAGTTAAAGTTTATAAGTCAAATTCCTTATAATTAAGCCCAATTCTTAATTAATTAAGCCTTAAATATCATATTATGTTTTAAATGTGTGATCACAAAATAATATAGATTAATGTAAGTATATAGTTATTATATAAGTGTTTAAGGATATAGTTTATCCTACTAAATTACTATTGTACCATTATATAAAAAATATTTTTTCTACTTCAATTTTTCGTGTTGTTACAACAATGCAGAAGGATGAGGAAGCTACTAATGTTGTAGTGGAAGGTACCTTTACGATCTTTCATTTACCTGTAAATGTTTTATTTGATTCGGGTGCTACACACTCTTTTATTTCAGTACGGTTCATGCATACCTTAGGTCTTAAACCATCCTCTATGAGAGAACCTTTGCATATAACAAGTCTCGTAGGAAGAATAGTCACACTTAACAACATTTGTTTGGATTGTGTGGTAAGAGTAGGAGATCATAATTTTGAGGCTAATCTAGTGGTGTTAGCTATGTCTGATTTTGACATCATCCTTGTCATGGATTGGTTATCAGCTTATCATGCCAAAGTAGACTATTTTGGGAAGGAAGTTACCTTTGATATTTCCGGGGAAGAAAACGTAAAAGTTTTAAGGAATGCGAAGGATATATATCAAGAGAAGTTCTTGCGACTATTTGAGGGTAATAAAGGCGAGTCCTTAGAAGAAATTCCAATAGTGAAGGAGTTTGCTCAGTTATTTCAGGAGATACTGTGACTACCACCTTTAAGGGAGGTAGAGTTTTGCATTGAGCTAATGCCGGGCACTACTCTTATATCACTGACCACTTACCGCATGGCACCGGTAGAATTGGAAGAACTCAAGGAGCAGCTTGATGAGCTTATGAGTATGAAATTTATCAGACCGAGTGTTTCACCATGGGGAGCACCGGTGTTATTCGTAAAAAGAAGGATGGGTCTATGAGGTTGTGCATTGATTATAGATAACTGAATAGAGTCACCATCAAGAACAAGTATCCCTTACCTATGATTGATGACTTGTTCGATCAACTCAGAGGAGCTCGTTATTTCTCTAAGATTGACTTGAGGTTGGGGTAACACCAGTTGAGGATTAGGGATAGTGACATGCAGAAAACAACATTCAGAACAAGGTATGGTCACTATGAATTTGTCGTAATGCCTTTCGGTTTGACTAATGCCCCAACTGCTTTCGTGGACATGATGCATAGGGGGTTCAGGTCATACTTGGATAGATTTATAGTCATATTTGTGGATGACATCCTAATATATTCAAAGTCGAAAGGGGAACACGAAGAACACTTGGGCATAACTTTGCAGACTCTTTTGGAACATCAATTATATGCCAAATTTAGCAAGTGTGACTTTTGGAAAGAAGATGTTACATTTTTTGGACATGTGGTGTCCAGAGCTGGAATATCAGTGGATCAAGCCAAGATAGAAGCTGTTTTGAGTTGGGAGAGACCCAAAAATGTGGCAAAAATCCAAAGTTTTATGGGATTGGCCGGATACTACAGGACATTTGTGTAAGGATTTTCTAAAATTTCCGCTCTTTTAAATAACTTGACAAAGAAGGAAGTTAAATTCGATTGGGACGACAAGTGTGAGGCAGCATCTGAAGAATTGAAAAAGAAGGAGATGTGGTGGCTTATTCTTCTAGACAACTCAAGGTACATGAGCATAATTACTCGACGCATGACCTAGAGTTAGCCGTAGTGGTATTCGCACTGAAATTTTGGGAACATTATCTTTACGGAGAGGACTTTGAACTCTTTAATGATCATAAGAGTTAGAAGTATTTGTTCACACAAAAGGAATTAAATATGAGGCAGAGGAGGAGGATAGAGTTAGTCAATGATTACATAACTACTTTTCAGTACCACCTGGGTAAAGCAAATGTGGTTGCAGATGCACTGAGTAGAAAGCCCTGTAATGTGTTATCTTACTTATTGAGACAAGAACAGAGTTTGATGGAAGCCTTTAGTGTCTTGAATGTCCAATCTAATGAAAAAGGGAGTGGCGGGCTATTATTCAGCTTGGTAGTGAGACCATCTATAATGGACAGGATTGGACAAGTGTAGAAAACTGATGTAGAACTACAGTTGTTGGTAGCAGATGAGTTGAAGCCAGACTGGGTGATATTAGCAGACGGAGTAATCAAATATCGGGGAAGACTCTGTATTCTTAAGGATGAGACGATTCGAAACAAAATCCTCGCAGAAGCGCATAAGTCTAGATATTCCATCCATTTTGGCGGTACAAAGATGTACCGAGATTTGAAGAAAGCTTATTGGTGGTCAGGAGTGAAGAGAGACATAGCTCAATATGTGTCTCGATGTCTTACTTGTCAGCAAGTCAAGGCTGAACATATGAGAACGCCTGGATTACTTCAGCCATTATCCGTTGCAGAATGGAAGTGGGAACACGTGACTATGGACTTTGTAGTCGGGTTGCCCATATCAAAAGAGGGAAGTGACTCAATATGGGTGATTGTGGACAGACTAACCAAATCAGCTCACTCCTTGCTAGTAAAGATTACAGCTTCCAGAGATGAGTTAGCATGACTATATGTCAAGGAGATAGTCAGAATACATGAGGTGCCAGTTAGTATTGTATCTGATCGGGATACCAGATTTACACAAGAATTTTGGGTGAGTTTGCAGAAGGGATTGGACACTCGATTACACTTCAACACTGCCTTCCGCCCGCAGATAGACAGACAAACCGAAAGGGTTAATTAGATATTTGAGGATATGCTAAGGGCTCGTGTATTGGACTTTAAAGGAAATTGGAGTGACCACCTCCCTTTAGCTGAATTTTCCTATAACAATAATTACCAGTTTTGAGGCATTATATGGAAGGCCATAGAGGTCACCTGCATGTTGGACTAAAGTGGGCGAGAGTAGCATGCTTGGACAAGAGATCATTTAAGAGTTATGCAGACCGTAGAAGACTAGAGTTGGAATTTGAAGTGGGAAATCATGTATTTCTAAAAGTCTCACCAATGAAAGGTGTAATAAGATTTGGAAAGAAGAGGAAACTAGCATCCCGTTTCATTAGACCCTTCGAGATACTGGAACGCCTAGGCAAGTTGGCATACCGTCTCACTTTACTGTATTAGTTGGGAGCAGTCCACAATGTCTTCCACGTATCGATGGTAAGGAAATATGAACCTGATTCTACGCATATCATTGATTGGACTGAGTTACCATTAGAGGAGATTGTGACTTATGCAGAAGCACCGGTAAGAATCATGGATCAGAAAGAACAAAAACTAAGAATTAAAACCATTCCACTAGTGAAAGTGCAATGGAATCATCATGATGAAGCAGAAGCTTCTTCGGAATTGGAATCGAAAATTCGGAGATGATACCCGACATTGTTCGACAACCAAGGTATGTACTAAATTTTGGGATGAAATTCTTTTAAGGGAGGTAGAATGTAGTGACCCTGACCCTACCATTTAATTTGATAATTAAATGATAGTTAGTCCTTATTTTAAACCTTAGGATTTAATTGAAAGAAGAAGGGCTGAATTGGGCCCAAGGTAAGACTAATTAAGTAAATTAATCTTTTATTTGAATTAATTGAGTGGGATAATGGAACTCTTCCACTAACCCACATACCATTACAAAATAGAGAGAGAAACTGCCTTTGGTGATTCACACGTCCAAAACGAAAGAGAGAGGAGAGAAATATGTGTTTGAAGGAAAAGAAAGACAAAAGGAAGAAGAAGAAGAAGAAGAAGGTAAGAGGAAGCTTGATGATCTACTAGTGCTGGAAAATCTGCAGAGAAAAGATCTGAGAAGAAAGAGGTAGGGATTCTCCATCGATCTTACTATAGTTATATCCATAGATCATAATGATACTATAGATATAAGTTGGGTTTATACGATTTGATTATCTTATGCATGATTTGAACAGCTTTGATGTGGTCTTGCAGTGTTATCTATGTGAGTGATTTGTATGTTTACATGATTAAGAATGTTTAGATTCAAGTTTAATGTGTTGGTGATATTCTTATGAGTTCTTATAGATTGATTATGATTTTCCAGAATTATCCCATTTATGTGAATGATTTGTGTAAAGATGTTTGATATGTATAATCTAGATTTGATAGGTTGAGTTTTGATTAAATTCATGGTGATTTGAATTGAATATGTGATGTTTAGAAGTGTAAAAACATGTATATGAGAGTGTTGGCACGAGGCCCTAGGAGAAAAACCTTTTCTGAGCTAAATCTAGGCTCTCGGTAGATGTTGAGACATCTACCAAAAATGCTCAGGAAAATCAGGCTCTCAGGACAATCTACCGACCCTCGGTAGATCATTTACCAAGACTTTCGCTAGGAACCTCGGTAGATACCGAGGATCTACTAAACTCCAAATGAACCCAAATTTATGGGAAGCTTCTATGAGGTGATTTATACATGTGTGTGAGGTTGGTTAGTTTGCAAAAAAATGGTTGAGGCCGTATGATAGAAAGTGCATGATAGGGTTTGATTTTCAGGAAAATGAGGCAGTCGTGAATGTGATATGATGAGATTATGATTTTTAGGAGTTTGTACATAGTAATTGGATTACAAAAGGTTGGGGTGGTTAGTAATGTTAGTATAGCAAATTAAGTTGTTTGAGTGGTGCTTGTTGCATCCACTGGTTTATCTTATGATTGGTTCTAATGCCTATTTGTGTGATGTATGAGTGGTGCTGGGAGTATCCACTGGAAGTCAATGGGATTGACTATGTATTGATTATGAATGGTTGAGAGTGGTGCTGGGAGTATCCACTGGAAGTCAATGTGATTGACTATAAATATGTGTACTGGTGTGTTCCACCGTGTGGTGGAAGTCCCTTAAGGAATGGAATTTGTGCATTGGTGTATTCCACCATGTGGTGAAAGTCCCTTAAGGAATGGAATGGTATATTGGTGTATTCTACCATGTGGTGAAAGTCCCTTAAAGAATAATGGAAAAGGGATGGTGGTATTCTTCCACTAGTGTACGTCCCTTAAAGAATGAAATAGTGGCATTCTACCGTGGGTGCAACCCATTAAAGAATGGGTTGAATGGTCAAATAATTGAATGAGCATGTGATTGGGCTAGGCCTAGTTACCCTTGCATTGCATATGCATCATCATCCACATTTCATTATCCATACTTGCATCATATCATACTGCATTGATCATTGCACATGTCTGACTTGAAGTGAATGTTTGTGTGAATTTCCACATATTGATTGGTAGTGTTTGTCTTTGTATTTGTGTTTGATATGAACTGTGTTGTGGCATGGTGGGACCATGTGGTTACTTGTTGTGAGATGGTGGGACCGTGTGGTTTACTTGTTTCGCATAGTGGGACTATGTGGCTACTTGTTTTGCATGGTGGACCATGTGGTGTATTGGTTATGTATAGTGGGACTATGTGGTTTATGTGTTTTGCATGATGGGATCATGTAGGTTACATTGTGATGCATAGTGGGACTATGTGGATTGGGGGTGAATGCATGATGTGATCATGTGTACCTTGTGATTTATCATGGTGGGACCATGGGAGCAAATTGTGATGATGTGATGTGACGTTACGTGTGAATTTCAAGTGTAATGGGATTACAATGTTTTATGTGATATACATATTGAATATGTGTGATTTAATATGATAATGAGCATGTTAATAGGTTGTGACTGTAGTATTATCTGTTGGGTGAAAATTGTATGAATTAACCTGTGTTGTTATACATCTATGAAGATAGTTGTTGTAATTTCTTTGGATTTCTCTACGTGGCTTCGGCTGACCCTATATTGAAACAGGTGACCAGCTCAATTGAGAGATGGATTTGGAAGATGGACTTGCTAGCTTGGCTTTCATTTTCAGTCTCGTAGTGAACAATGAAGTTCATTTGGTTATGTTTTATTATTTACATTGGTTTTTATCCTTTATGGACGATTAAGTTGTAATAACTTAGACACGGGTTGTGGTACAGTTTATTTATTTTAGACTTTCGCTGATTTATTATTTTAGACTCTGATTAATCATGTGAATGGTTATGTGTATTGAATGGCTATTAGCATCCATACGTTGGATCCAAAGGTTATTCCCTTGGAAATCCTCGAGATCCTGTATCTCGGATTTGGGGCGTGACAATGACATCTGAATAAAGGTCCACTAGTCTTTTATAATAAAGAACTTTATTTTGTTTGGCAAAGTTCATTAATATTTTGAGAGGGGTAACAGAAGTATGACAAAAGAAGTCTTCTAAGTCATGGGCAATCTGATACCTCCAGTCTGTCTCTAGGACATGTTCTTCATCTTCTTGAGGAAGCTGAGTATGAGTGGACATTCGAATGACTTATAAAGTGGTTGTGTCAAGGTCCATGTGGAGTCTACTTCCCAAATTGGCTAAGGCATCAGCATTCTTGTTCTTGCTTCTCATTGTGTGAGTTAATGAATGACTTGCAAATCCTCGAAGGAGAGCTTGTATAACTGTCCTATAAGGAACTAAGTCGAGTTTGTTGACTGCGAATTTCTCATTTATTTGAGAAACAACAAGACTGGAATCACCAAATAACTGGTTGCTTAATATCTTCATTTGATGAGCCAGTGTGAGACCAATCAGCAAGGCTTCATACTCTACTCTGTTGTTGGTACAGGAAAAATCAAGCTTAAAGGAGAAGGAAAACTGTTGACCTGTTGGAGAAATTAGTTCAATTCCTGCTCCACCACCTTGCGAGTTGGATGACTGTAACGTCTCGAATCCATAGGACTCGATAATGTCTATCAAAGAGTAGAGACATCACCTTCACTTCCCCAAATGAGAGTGGTGGATCACAACAAAATAGGATTATCCTAAAATAAGCATTTAATGAAGTATAAACATATCATTATTACAGAGTTTAGCGGAAAAGAAAAGAAATGCATTCTAGGTTAGAAATCAGGTTTACAAATATAGATTAAATATCATTATATCAAAACTTCAATTCGAAAGACTAAGACATATACGAAGTAAGAAGGATTTCAAATTACAATG
>JAUPMG010008105.1:0-15787 GCA_031762675.1 Pachysandra terminalis | reverse complement strand
AACTTCAAAGACATTGAGGAGATGTGCAGTCACAGTATCCATGTTAAGAATATTATGTGAGATTAAACATAAATATACCAAATGAATGCTGTTTATGATGGCCTTACTGTAGTGATAGATGCTATGAGTTGGCCAAACAGGAGAGAGCAAAATTTTGATGAATGAACAAACAGGGGAGAACGTTGATTCCTTGCAAGTTGAATCAGACGACATCAGAGTTTAGTCGTTGATCACCAGTAAGCAATGGTAGACCAAGGGATTCAGACGACAACAGAGTTTAGTCACTAATCACGAATAAGCACAATTTCTTTTCACGATCCAGAAAGTTGAACGGCAATGGTACAGAGTCTGGATATTTGCTTGAAGATGGCAAGCTATCTTGAACAGAAGTCGACGATAGCAGCAACGGTTGTAGAAACGGCAATACCTGCAACAGCAACGGCAGCAACAGAACAGAAACAACCATGGCTGCAATGTAGCTGCAAGAGCAATAACAATAGCCGATGTACAACAACGATTCTTCTGTGAGAGAGAGAGAGAGAGAGGTGTTGAAAAAAAGTAGGATCGAGAGAGATATGGGAATAAAGAGTCGTCTTTGAACAGAGGATCCTCTCTCCTTTGATTTAGGGAAAGAAAGAGACATGAGAGAGTTTCTTCAGGAAACTTTACTTAAAAGAGAGGATTGGAAAATTGATTTCGAATTTGAAAAGAGATACGAGAGTGATTCGTTAATGGGGTTAATGAAGGAGGGTAATTGATTTTTTCGAATTTGAAAAGAAATACATGAGTGAGTGAATGAGTGATTCATTAATGGGGTTAATGATTGGTTAATTGATTTGGAAAATTGAATCG
This sequence comes from Pachysandra terminalis, assembly GCA_031762675.1. NCBI lineage: Eukaryota > Viridiplantae > Streptophyta > Magnoliopsida > Buxales > Buxaceae > Pachysandra > Pachysandra terminalis. The sequence continues at coordinate 14,935 of JAUPMG010008105.1, read as the reverse complement.
GATATAAAAGGTATTCGAATTTGAAAAGAGATATGCGAGTGAATGAGTGATTTTAGAAAGGTTAAAAGGTGAGAAAGTGGGGGATCTAGTTTTGAATTTAGAAGGTTAAAATGTGGGCAAATAATAAAAAGTGGGACCCATAAAAAAAAAGAGTTCTGAAAAAAAAAAAAAAAGATTTGAAGAGAGATTTTAGGAATGAGTTGGAGATTTTAAAATATTTTTTATTTTGTAAATATTACATATATGAGGTGACAATATATTATTGATTTTCAAGTCTTTTTTATTATAAGAAAATCAACATTTTGAAAAATTAAGATTTAGGGAGAGAAGGCTAGAGAGGCCTCCTCCCTTCCCAATATGTTTGGTATATATATATATATATATTTTTTGTATGGCTTAATTTAGTTTTTTTCTCTATTCACTTTAATGATGCAAGTGAAGCGCCAACCCGACTTTCAGGGTTACCAAAACCTAAGCATATCCTGTTAGGATGAGGACTATTAATCTGAAAATTGTATTAAAGAAAAGACTTCTTTCCTTCGTTCCCAAATAGCCAAAACCCTAGTTCTCTGCGTAAAAAGGAAGGAAAAGGAAGATGCAGAAAGAAAAGGAAGATGAGACTTCTTTTTCATACCTTCCTAGAGAAGTAATAGAAGAAATCCTTTCGAGATTTTCTGTGAAGTCCCTCTTGCAATACAAGTGCGTATGTAAATCTTGGCAGGCTTTGATCTCCGACCCTTATTTCATCAAATTACATCTTAGTCGAACAATGGAAGACAATTCTAGTCTCATATTTACATCTGAAAGCAAGATCAAAAGGATTAATCTACAGGTTTGTGATAACGAGGTAGTAGAATTCAATTTTCCGTTTAAGCTTGATCCTACTGTCAAGCTGGTTGGTTCCTGTAATGGCATTATATGCTTTTCTAATCAAAGCATCACATATTTATGGAATCCTTCTTTGGGGTACTATATTGCATTGCCGGATGTTCCTAACGACGTTCCGGCTGATTCCAGCTGCACTCAACTGGGTTTTGGTTACAATTCCATTACTGATGAGTACAAGGTAGTAAGAGTCGGGCACGATTATGACCAACAGACGAATCCACGCTGTGAATCCCAAGTCGATGTGTACACTCTTGGGACACATTCATGGAGAAGGATCGGAGATGTGCCATACATAGTCAGACTACATTCTTCAGCTGTGTATTTCAATGATGCTCTTCACTGGATAGCAAATCGCGTACCACTAGATGATACTGGTTAATTGTTTCTTTTGATTTACGGGAGGAGAAATTCCGAGAGTGGCGGCTTCCTTACAATGAGAGTGACGGGCCCTTCACTTGGACAACAACCTTAGTGTTAGGAGGCCATTTATCTGTATTCAATAACTTCTTTCATGAGAGGAATTTTGATATATGGGTGATGAGGAATTATGGGGATGATCGAACTTGGATGAAACAATCCTCCGACAGTCACCCAGTTTTATTTGGTTACACTCAAACCTTAGGACCATTACTCGTTCGAAAGATTGGCAAAATTTTCTTCTTGATAGATCGTTGTCGGCTAGTTTTGTATGATCCAATATACCGAGAATATTATCTTATTTGTTGTAAACCTTCATTTGATTTTGGAACATGTCCTTATGTGGAGAGCCTTGTTTCCCTTGAGACAAAGAATGCTACAAGAGCAACAACAAGTATGATAATTTGAGAAGAAAAATGGGGCACATGAATACAAGGTAACAAACATTAGCTTACGATGTTCTGAGATGGTTTTAAGATGGGCTACTTTTTCTGTGATTTTCTACAATTATTGAATTATAAACAACTGATATTATTCAATGGATGGGTGTACGTGTGGGAATATAGTTTTCTCCATTTTGAATTGTTCTTGAATTTAATTCATATTGTGGTTGATTTTTTTTGCACTTTTGAAAGAAAATGGGTTAGAATCTTTTTGCATTATTCCCATTCTTTTCTATTAGAAGTAATACCTGTCTCTGAAGGAATTGTTTGATTGATTACAATGTCGTTTGAGCTCAAATGCTGTTACTTTGTTTGATGATTTATATTCTTAGCCCCTCAACTTTTATTGTTTTTGGTAGAATTGTGTATTGTTTGCATATAATTAATCTAAGATCCTACTTTTCTATCATGATACCGGACACGGGTTTTAGTTGAATTTGGTCTATTTGTTGAATTTTGTACTTGCTACCATTACCCTTTGAAGCTAAGGTAGTTTTTTCTGCTATATGATTTCTTTTTTCTTCTTTTCCTGTGCATGATCTTTTGGCATGCAAGCTGGATTGTAGCTGTGACCTCAAGGTTGTGTGCAGATTGATAAATGCTCATGCTACAAGTTCGACCCAAATAAATTGATTGCTTTGTCATGGTGCCTAATATCATTTTTGATAACTGAGTACATGCCATCAAACTGTTTTCTCTTCTCTACACATCTAATTACTTAAATTTGCACATTTGGGTGACCAATTAGCGCTGCTGATTTGGATTAGTTAATCGGGATCATTCAACATTTTGATTGTTTGTCACAATTTGTAATACTGATGCCTTTTGTAAAAACCCCTCACTTACATGATATTAGCCTTGGCTGGTAATTGCTTCGAAATTTATGTAATTTTGTAAGATTATCGGACCAGTTGGCAAACATCAGTCTTCTTAAGAAACTTTTCATACTGCAAAGTAAAACATGCGTATACATATAGAGCTATTAAACATTAAATTCTTAGTATAGTTTTAATTAATAGAAAGAGGTTTCTTCATTACAATTTTGCTCACAAAAAGAACTTATTGTATAAATCTTTCCAAGCATATGTACCTAATTTTCCACAAAATAATTACAAAGAATAGCACACCAAGGTGATATAATTCATATTAAACAGCATACAATAATACATTAAATATATGCACGTCTATACAAACATACATGCATATACATATATATATTTATTAGTTATGATCAAGGTTGTCAAATCATGGATGCAGTTGAAAATCGTTAGGGGTCACTTAGAATCGAATTGTAATTTTGAATCATAAATCGAAAGATTCATAGTAATTTTAGAAGAAATAAGCTTTTGGGATTTCTCTTCGGAGAAGGGATTTTATTGTTTAAATTACATACTATATTCTCTATAAACAAGGATCAAACAAGAAAAAGGGAAATCGTTCAATAAAAAAGAAGAGGTAATTTTTCTTTGCTGTTGCAAAGTTGAATTGTACGATTAAATCGTAAATCGTAAGATTCCTTGTCTAGATCGTAACATTCAAGCATAAACCGATTTCTTCAGTGATTTGAATCGATCTAGGGTCATCGAATCAAATCGGAAGATTCATACAATGAATTGTAAGAGTTTAATAACAGAGGTTATGTGTCTAAGGTCCTGTGTGTTTTAATAGTAATTTAGTAATTTAATCTTTAATAGGGATTTAATTTAAAATTCTGTAGGGATTTAAGTGTTAAGTATCTTGCTTTAGTTTGATTGGTGGAGCTGCATAGATTGTCTACTATGCATCTACACCATATCAAGTCGAGTTTAAGTTGGAATCGAAGACCTAGATTAAGTCTTGGCTAAAGACTTAAGACCCAATGGCCAGAAACTAAGATTAAGTCATCAAACCTAATTAGATTAACTAAAACCTATTCTTTGTCTCATTCGAATTCTGAAGAAGAAGGAGCCATACGAACACCATTGCTTTCCATCATTGTTGAAGCTTTAAGCCTTTGGAAGAGGAACTTGGAGAAAGATTCAACATCTTTGCCTCAAGAGAAATCTTATCAGCACTTCCTACTTTCTAATGTATTGTAAGTACATGTTGTGAACCTTTATTTTAGATTGGTCTAGGCATAGCATCCTCTAAGAGGGTAAGTAATTTATTCTAATGGTTTTCAAGTCCATTGTATAGGTAAGATCATCATATATGAGTTTTGTATGGACTACATGTGTATAATTAGGGTTTGTGTGAATGGATTGTGAGAAATCCCTTATTGTGCATGTTCGGGCACCCTCGGCATGCCTTTCGGTGTGCTGAGCAGGCTGCCAAAATTTCTGGGTTGAGTTCGGGGGACCCCTTGGTCAACCGAAATCCCCACCGAAACTCACAGACTAGCCACTCCCTGCCCAAGCCACTGAAACAGCTGTTGGTGTGCCGAGGGGTGTACTGAGTTCGGGTGGAGCTGCCGAACCACTTTGGTCTGTCAAAGTGGGTTGCCGAAATGTTCGGCGGATTCTCGGTGGACTTGTCGGCCTGCCAAAAATATGAAAAGTGTGCTTAATTACCTGAGTTTTTGTATGTTGCTATATCATGTGTCTAACATGCCGTGTGTGAAATATCTTCCAAAAATGCATATGTTTGATATGCTTTGGAACAATGATTGTGTTGTACACACACCAATTTTGAGAAAGGTATCCCTAGTTAGTAATGATAAACATAGTAATTATAATTTGTTAGTGTGCATACATGTAGTAAATGATGTTAGCTTGCATGCATTAGGCATTCATGCACTAAGGGGACTCTTAGTGCGTTTGCTTTTGGATTGACTGGACATTGTGTATCCTTGTGTGGAACAAATGTGTGTAATTGTGAGATACTGTGACCTTGGAAGGTTCACAGAGAGTGTATGACCTTTGGTGTCCAGATTGGACAAGTGTCATAATGGGCTAGTCTGATGTGGCTAGGGATGAGGGTCTAGCTAACCCAATAGTTTAATTTGTGTTTGACTGAAAGGATGGTACATCCTAGTGTGTGACTGTTATTAGATCATATGTTAGTAATGTTCACTAGGGAAGTTCTGTGCGAATAGCTGTGATTCCCTGCATTCGTACCGTGATAAAAAGTAGTGGTTAGGGGATTGAGCCCTATGGGTCGAAAACTCCTAGAACTGTGGTACGTACGCAGGATACTATCAAGTCTAAAGGCCATTGGTGGACCAGGTGGATCCCGAAGACACCTTGGGGATTGATACGTGGATTTAGAGTGAACATACAACAGATGAATGACAAACAACATGCATTGTATTTCATATTCTTGTGCTTGTAACATTATATGTGAGTAATGATGTTGATGCTTGTTCATGTCATTGCATTCATAAGAATTGAACCCTTGCATGCATTTCATCATATCATGCATATTTATATTCATGTTGGTTACCAAGTGGAAAGTTGATTTATCCGTATTCCATTCCTAAATAACTGTTCATTTTATGTACTTACCGAGCTAGTGTAACTTACGCTTTATAAGCAATCATTTCAGATGATTGCCCCGTTGGAAGTCAATGATCAGCATGGGATTGCACATGGATTTAGAACAATGATGTTATGTTATGGTTTTGAATCAAGTGTTAGTTTTAACAGTGTTATGTCTTGGTCACTCCAAGAGGAGTTGAACGTTTTTATTTGTTAATCAGTCTTTGATTTATTTATTTCATAATACTAGCTTAAGATCTTGAGAATTTAAGACTTTGGTTTGGTTTGATTAAGAGAAGATTATGGTTATATATTTGATTATATTGTCTATTTTGCTTCCACTATGTTATTTTATATTGATTATGTTGTGCTTGGATATTCATCCCAAGGTTTGGGATGAGGGTCCTATATGCGAGCCTTTAGGGACTCGTGTAAAAGGACCCTAGGATTGGGATGTGACATTATAACAGTCAAATATTACTTTTAAAACCTAAGTTCTTGACTTACTTTTTGACATATTTTGACTTTTGATTTTTTTTTTCCTCAAGTTCTCTACTTTTACAAGAATCAGTGTCTTCTCAATGTTCTTATTTTAGATTCTCGAAATGATGCACAGAGAAACTTAGCTCACTTCATGGTTTATTGAGCTTGTGACAACTTATGTCCAAACAAATGAGTATATTCATTTATATAAATTTCTATATCTCTCATCTATCAGGGCATTCTAGGGAAGTTTTAATACCCCCTGTTATCTTAAGAAAACTCATGATAATGATCAGAAGCATTGTCTAGGTTTTACTGGGGAATGAACTGCCTCAGTATCTGATGAGTCTGATCTATCTTGGTCAACTGCCTATTTTTCATTCCACATTCTTTAAACTTAACTCACTGGCACAAGTTAGAGCATTTTACTCATTTTGGGGTTTGAAGTTTCTTCTGATAATAAGGAAAGCTTGGGAAGATTTGAAGGACAAAATGTACTGATCTTCTCACTCCATCAATTTCTGCACAACTCAATTGCTACAAAATCTCAGTCTATAAAATCTTAATTTTCACTTTGCTTTCCTCAAGTTTGTTGAGATCTGCCAGGCACAAAGTTGAATTGCAAACTTGATGAAATCAATCTGTCCGAAAGTTTTGGACCAATGGCCTCAGGTGTCCTAACTTCTAATCACGCCTCTCAGTTACTCCAATGTTTATATGTTATTGAATTCTGAAATCCTCCCTCAATGGGCATATACATTGGACTCCTCTGTGAGCAAATCGATTTCGTTCTTCTTTTTCTTTGTGCCTCTTTTGAATCTGACTCTTTCTGTTTCAGGAATGAGTTTGGGAAATACATATTGTGATCCATTAATGATATCGGCTGGACACACAATTACTTCCAGACAGTGGTGGACCCCAACATCCGTGCACCTTCAAATTCTTGAACGTATCTTCAACCAAGGCAATGGGACTCCAAGCGAGCAGAAGATCAAAGAGATTACTTCCGAACTGACACAGCATGGCCAAATTTCAGAGACAAATGCGTATAACTGGTTCAAAAATAGGCGTCCTCGATCAAAGAGGAAGCGACCGTTTGCGGTATCAAACAATGCAGAATCAGAAATGGCGACAGAAGTTGAATCCTTGAAAGAGAATGCCAGAATGTCAGAGAATATCCATTCCAATGACAATCCTGCTCCAAGGGTTGAGGATATATGATTCGAGAGTTCCAAAATTAGTTCCAAATTGCATTCCTTGGGTTCACCGCCTAATGAAGTGAAGCCCATGTTTGAATCAAATGGTGATTCAAAATGTTCTGGAAGTTTGGATCATATATCATTCTATGAAAGCGTTCTATCAAACTCAGTGACAGAAAAATGATCCTTATTTATCTTGAAAATATGCAAAAACAAACTTTTTTCTTGTAATATGGAACTCAGAGTGACAGAAAAATGATCCTTATTTATCTTGAAAATATGAAAAAGACAACTTTTTCTTCTCGTAATCTTCAAATTGGCGGCAGGAATGTACTTATTACTTCCTATTCTCTGAATGCAGGAATTGATCGCTTGATTGGAAAAATGGAACTGCCAGGAAGCTTTAGTCCAGTGCTGTCATGAGATTATGCTGTGACAGGAAGCCAAGGCGATGGCAGCTTGAGATTAATGAACTAATTATGTATCTGATTCCTATCAACTGGTTAGCATCAAGAAGCTGTTGATAATGGCTACAACTTGTGTATTGGATTCCTACTAACTGGTTTCTATTGATCTATACATTGCCATGAAGGAACTTTAATTGTGTGCTGTGGAGTCTCAGGCTTGCTTAGAATGGAATTGGTTTGATGGTAAAATGGAAGGCTTGTGCTGTTCTGTTGTAGCTATTCTTGATATTCATCGATCCTAGAACAAAACACCCTCTTCCATCCTCATAAATCATTTGAAATAGAGCAAAACACCAAATTTATCTTGTTTAAACTCTTACCAAAAAAAAACCTTGTTTAACCTCTTACCTGCTCACATGTACTCTAAGCTGGTCTGAAATCATAGAGCTGCAGCCATCGTCACAGTACTAGGTGATCCAATTTTAATTATAGGTAAATGGTACTCAAAAGTAGGGGTGTAAACGAGCCGAGCTCGGCTCGGGCTCGTGAAATCTGGACAAGGCTCAGGCTCGGTAAAAAATTTCGGGCTCAGGCTCGCTATTTTTTCAAGGCTCAGGTTCGGCTCGGCTCGCAAAAGCTTGGCTCGTGAAAAGCTCGGCTCGTTAAAAGCATGGAAAAAAAAAACAATTTAGCAATAGTTCTTTTTTTTTGGTGAATTCAGCACTAATTCAATTAAATTAATTAAGGTTTTTTAATTACTTTGACTTAAGCACGCCACTAATTAATTTTGTATTTAATAATTAATATTATATATATGATACCTATGATATACAAATTTATATATGATATATAAGACCGAGCCGAGCCTACCTAAGCTCGGCTCAAGCTCGTTCAAATAATGAGCTTTTTTTTGGGCTCAGGCTCAGCTTGCGAGCCTAAATATTGAGCTCAAGCTCGGCTCATACGAGCCGCGCATGAGCCCTAGCCGAGCTAGCTCGGCTCGTTGACTGCCCTACTCAAAAGGCAATACAAACCATGTACATATGAAATAATTGTTTGAATTTGATTCAAAATTTGAATCTGATTCAAAATTTGAATCATGTGATTCATTAAGTTTATTTTTTGTGCCCAATAATAAGTGAATGTGGATTTGGGCCCTTTTTAAACATTTTTTAAGGGCAAGTGTCACATTTTGTTCTAGGAGGTGCCTTGAAAAGGTATCGTGACTCTTGATGGGGGAATGAGGATTTTATTAATAGAGGTTATCTCCACTCATTTAGACACACCAATTGTTGATTCTCTCTCTCTCTCTCTCTCTCTCTCTCTCTCCTAATGCATGATAAGTGCATAGCACTTGTACTTCTAAGTTTATTATTCATAGTTTTTAATCTTAGAGTTATGCTTAAGTGAATGAATTAATGTATTTTTAATGTTTTACAGGTTTGGAAGCGTTCGAAAAAATTCAGATTAAGGACGAGTCGGATCAAGTTTAAAAAGGGCAAAAGCAGAAAAGAAAAATAAATAAATAAATAAACAGCTGACCAAGCCCGGTTCAGCCCAATTCATTATAAAGTCACTGTCAAAGTTTTATGACTAAAAGCGTTTTTGACATTTTCAAGGAATAAAGAATGGACCAATTAGAAAATGACTTAAATAGGGAGTAAAGGAATTAAAGAAGGACTGAATTGGTATTTTTATAGAAAAAGGAACCAAATGGAGAATAAATCTTCAAACACAAAATGAAAGAAGGAGGTGAGGTCTTAAAGGACTGAATTGCAATGAGAGAGGAGGGGCCAAGTCGTAGATATGAAAAGAAGAACAAAAAAAGGTCTTAAAGGATCGAATTGGTTGAAGAGAAAAGCAGGGCGTTAAGGTGATAGCGTGACGAAAAAAAAGAAGAGGCCGAACCAAAAGTGGCGAATGGAGAAGCAGAAAGAGAGGAGAAAGAGGAGCGTCCGAGGCACGCGGATCGTCATCGGAATTTTGTCTCTTTCAACTCTTATGGCTGGCTAATCTCTATGCTAAGGTTTCAATGAAACTCTAGCTAAGTAATTTTGAGGTTTTTGTTAATTTAATTTAGAGATTTAATTTGTTTTGTATTAATTGCATAATCTAGAGAATTGTTTTTAACAATTGATTTTATTGGTTTAGTTAATGTTTAGTTAATTTTTTTGAGAATATATTTCTTTTATTAGGATATGTTTTTTAGAATTTAATATTCAAATACCTTCAATTCTTGTAGTCTTGTTAGTGATGGTTATGCAATGATTTTATTAGAATGTAAAATTAATTTTTTGATAATTCATACTTAGAGACGACAAATTGTTTTAAAACCCTAATTTAATGTATACAATTTGTGCCAATCGAAGATGAGTTATGCTAAAAAATAATCTCCATTATCATTTTTGTGATTGTTGAGACTTGTAGTTAAAACTCAATTGGATTCTGGACGTTAGTCGTCACACTACAAAATTTTGAGCTTTTAGCTGCTGTCAAAAACCGCCGCTAAATACTTAAAAGCCGCCTGTAAAAGTTGTCCGGCAGTTATAAAGACAGCTGGAAATAATAGCGTCAGAAATTAAATTTCCGGCAATCTGCGGCGGTTATGGGAGTATATTAATGTTGTGTACTGGCGGTCTAAAAGACCACCGGTAAAGGTCATTTAATTTAAAAAAAAATAAAAAAATATTTTATTTTAGTAGCATTGCTTATAAAGTCACTAAGAGTGGGTGGGGTCCAGCAAACCCACCTAACTGCCAACCTATGCTACCCAGATTTCGACATATCATGTGACATGTAGTAGCACTCTGTAGCATCGCTTATAAAGAAACAACTCAAATGAACAGAGGATTGGTCCGACTTTGAAGCATAAGCATTGTTGTGTCTGTCATGAGACATGGGGGTCAACCCAAATCTGATAGGATTGGATCCATTTCCTTTGTTTGGTGGAGTTGCAGTTCTTTCTTCAGGTTTCATCCTTGTGATCACTGTAAAGAAACAGCTCCTTCAATTGATTCAATTGAAGTTTCTGCACCTAATACATTTTTTGCAGTGACCTTCAAAGAATATGAAAAACCTTTGTCAGTATTCTAATATAAAGCCTTTGTAAGCCAAGGAAGGATGATGTAACTTAACACTGGCATGTACTAATAGTTTATTATCACTAAGAAACATGTTACCCACCAAAACAGGTCATAAGAAAAGGAAGGAAATAATATCATGCAAGAAAAACTGAAAAACAGAGAGCAAAGATTAGAAAGTATATGAAAAGCTGCTACTTAAAAATGTTGGAAATGCTTTAAATGATATATTTCCAAACTAAACTTAAGTTCATAAAATTACACAATATGATAACCATGTATTAGCTGATATTAGTTAAGCTATACGAAGGAGCTAAATTATAAGAGCTGAAACATATCCTATAGTTTGTCTATACCTTCTACAATCTTCCAAACACAAAACCCACATAACCATAAAAGAAAATCCAGTGCAATATCAAACAGAAAAAGCAGTAAACAGCATAACCATAAAGCTGTATGAGGAATTGAGTTGCTTAAAATTCAGAGATGTCTATGAACAGTGAACACAGCAATAGAGAAAATTCAAATAAATGAATTCAAGAATGAAGTTAAAAGAAGGAAAGGCAGCTCACAAAATTTTCTCCCTCCTTTCCTTTCGGTGGATTAACTGATACTTAATAAGGGACCCTTGCCCTGAGCACAGCTCCTGAAAGCCCAACATTCCTTTAAAATTTTCAATCACTTCACCTAATTTAATTACTGAGAATGTGCTTGTATTTAAATAAAAGGGTGACAACAACGAAGTTTTATGATATCAGTACATTTTTGCAACTGGGTACATGGTTAAATGACCATTTCTCTCATCTCTCTTTTGAACAGATTATCAACCATGTCCAAGTGATAATCCATCACACATGTAGGGAAGCAAATAGTTTTGGTCCTCTCAATTTTTGACTCTGAAGCAATTAACAGAACAAGGCACAAAAATTTCAAAGATCCTAACTAATAAAGGCAGCCAATTGAGTAGATAGGCTAAAAGATGGTCTCTTAAGCACATCTTTCAGTATGATACGTTCATTGATTAAGCAAGATAATTGCATTGAACACTAATGATGTCATATATATAGGTCTTCGATCGAACATACAAAACCGAAGCAGAGCATTTCATAAACAGCTTAAGGAGATTTAATCACACAACAAAACCCTAATCTTATTGTGGCTTCTCACTAAGGATATATACAGGCTGAAAGATGATTGCTTGATGCTTAGTTCAAGCAATCATCCACAGAAAAAAAATTACCAGAATCCTTTTATGTAGAAATTAATACAGATATCACTATTTCAGAAAATGATAAAGAATATAGAAAATAATGCAATAGGTCATTATATACTTAGTCATGCATAATTTGATAGCATGAAATTAAAGAGTTTAGAACACACATTCGCACTTGCTAGAGTGAGATCGGAGACTTACTTGAACTAACGTATATCAGCGTCATCGATATAGAGACCAATCGAGCACTGGAGAGTGGAAATTGCTAGGGCTTCTGAAACCTGTTAGAAATCCTGTAAAATCAAAGACAGAGTTCTAACACTATTTAGTCAAGTGATTATAATAACAAAAGTAGAAAAACCCTAAAAACCACTGACATTCAAAAGGAATTTTGGACATGAAGCCCAAGATTCGTCTTTGTCGATCAAGGAAGAGGGATCATCTTCGTCGTCAATCACACGAAGCCCTGAAGGTAATAACTACATATTAGAAATTCAAAAAGAAAAACGAACAAGACATCACAATTGCAGTTCAAATCACCAAAATCAAATCAAAAACATAATAAAAATTCATAGCACAAAAAGGAAAATTCACCTCAAACCAGATAATAACTCTGCCATAACAATTAGTTAATTAAAATAAGAAAGCACATAAACAAAAGTCAAATCAATACAATATAGTATTCTGAATCTCTGATAGACTCAAGATTCATTCAGCAACACCTAGAGAAAATCAATCTAAGACACCAAAATTTATACTCATGGAGATTTGTTATGCTGCCAGAGACTGTCTCAACCGTAAAGTTTGATTCGTCCAACTGTGACCATTTCTTGAACAGATCCCTGCATAGCTCTCTACCGAAACGAACTGAAACCAAATTATTAAAAGATACAAAAAACTGAACAGAATAAAAAGAAAAGGATCTAAAGCTCAATCGAGCTATAAAACTCGCATAAACTAGTACAGCAGCTGATATTCAACACACAACCCTAATCTTCAAGTTAGTTTGGCAGCTAATCTATCAAATTCAAATCAAACACAACAAAAAAAACAAAAAGTAACAGACAATCAGGATCTAAAGCTCAACGGAGCTATAAAACACGCGTAAACTAATACAGTAACTGATATTCAACACAAAACCCTAATCTTCAAGCTAGTTTGGCAGCTAATCCAATCGAATTCAAATTAAACATAACAGAAAAACAGGAAATAACGAAAATTAGGAAATCGACAAAGAGAGAGAGAGAGAGAGAGAGCGAGAGAGAGAGAGAGAGAGAGAGAGAGAGAGAGAGAGAGAGAGAGAGATCACAAGCAAACCTAAAATCAAATTGAAAACAGAATAAAAATACATAGCACAAAAAGGAAAATTCACCTCAAACCAAAAATCGCAATTGGCATTACATCTTCAACTCTTTTCTTCTCTTTGGACAGAACATTATCTGCAAACACACAACAAACACATGAAATTTCTAGAAAACAAGAACGATCAAAGACTCCTCAAACCAAAATTCGCATCGAAGTCGAATGATCCAAAGATCTGAAATCGGATTACCAGAATCAGAATTGAACCGGCGGGAGAACAGAGAGGCTGATCTCTGGAACGACGAAGATGTGGAAGTGAGGAGCGCTCAGTTTCTTAGAGTGTTGTCGCCGGAGATGGATCGATTCAGTTTCAAAGCAAATCACCATGGAGCTAGGGTTCGGAGCTGAGAAGAAACTCTTCTCCACGTCGTTGTTTTGTGATTTATCTCAGGTTGGCAATATGGCGAAGAGAGAGAGAGAAAGATCAGGAATTTTGGACATGAAGCCGATTCATCTTCGGCGATGAAGGAAGAGGGATCATCTTCGTTGTCAATCACACGAAACCCTGAAGGTTGAAGGTCGCGGGGAGGAGAATATGGCGAGAGAGATTTAGTAGAGAGCATTTAGTTCGCGGGAAGGAGAATACTTTTTAGTTCGCGGGAAGGGGACCACTTGTATTTGCGGTTGATTGAGGTCTTATAACCGGCGGTCATGTTATATATTAAAATAGAGGCACTCTTTTAGACCGCCCGTAAAAAACAGCCGGTAAATCCCAATTTTTTTTGTAGTGTCATCAACCCATGCACTAAGGTTATAATCTCATAGGTGATAATATCAATATAAAAGACAATGACTACACGCCTCGGTCCACAAATATTTGATAGTTTTCTTCTATGATTTATTATTGTTTTATAAAATTATATTATATATTGTTCATTTTCTTGATTGCATATCATCAGTATTTATATCATCTATATTTGAGAATTAGTGCATATGCCCATTCATTATAAAGAATTACATATGTACACATTCATCTTGTCTTACCAACCTATATACACTTATTTTTACAATAATAAGAATACATTTTAGATCCAAAGAAATGAAAAGTATATATTTAATAGCATAAAGGTTTTCTCCTATAAATATATTCGATATGGCGAAAGGTTTTTTGAACTGTGACAATAGCTTCCATTGGCTGTTGTTATAGGGCCATTTTTTCATATAAAAGAATGATCTGGTCAATCTAAACCGTCCATTTGACAGAAGTCTAAGTACATGTATATTTAGATTTTGGTACATATATCAATGGCCATCAATTATTTTTTTTTAAAGTTTTATCCAAATAAAGATGTTAATTTTAAGTAGACCCTTTATGCCACGTGACAAATGTCTTTAAGATTAAAACTTTATATCATATGGTAGTGAAGTGGGGTTTTCCAAATAAGTTTCTATATGTAAAATACCTCTTACAAGAGTTGGTATTTTTCTGTGTCTCATTTCATAAAGGAAATTGAGAGCGTCACCGCAGGTTTTACCTCTTAAAAAAAACCTCTTTTAAATAAATAAAAACTCTATAATAAAATAAAAATAATTAGAATCTAAAATACATAAATGAGATATAGGGTTCTATTTTTTAGGGTCTTTAGATTTTATCGTTCATCTCTTTCTTTTAAGGTTTAGATTTTTTTAAAATTCTTATTTTTATTTTTTAAAGTTCACTGTTTAAGGTTTAGGGTTCATATTTTCTTTTAGGATCTTTTGATTTTAAAGTTTAAACTTTTTTAGGATTTTTAATTTTTTAAGCTTTGATATTTTAGGTTTAAGTTTCATAGGGTTTTAGCATTAATATAAAATGATATTTAAGATTTTAAGATAATAAATTTTAATACTTAAATTTTTAAGATTTTTTTTTATATTTTATATATTATTATTTTTAATAGTTTTAAAAAGAATTTAGTATTATAAAATAATATATAAGATTTAAAATTATAAGATAATAAATTTTAATACTTAAAATTTAAAATTTATGCCAAATATATATATATATG
>JAUPMG010008084.1:5118-15788 GCA_031762675.1 Pachysandra terminalis | reverse complement strand
TTAAACCCACGTGGCAGCAATCCAACGGTGCTGTATGGATTGCTGTAACCCTTAAGCTGTAGAGGATGCGAGGCCATATAATTGAAGATCCCATTTTGAAGATTTGAAAAGTTAACCTCCAAAAGTTGTGGTTCAGATTAAAATTCCTGTTTCTTCACACACTAATCATTGTACTTCTTTTAGGAGTAGGAGAAATATCTGAAACATAATTCATGAGGATCAGTACCTGTCAAGTCAAGATGGCTATAACAGTCCCCATTGCTACTGTGACTGAGCTTTTCAAGGCTTATAAATAAAGGCAACTTAATTACCAGAGAGAAACCACAAGAAATGGAGACGAAAGGTCATGTTGTGTTGATCCCCTATCCTAGCCAAGGTCACATAAACCCTTTACTCCAATTTGCTAAACGTTTAGTCTCCAAAGGATTTAAGGCTACACTAGCCACCACCCACTACACTGTCAAGTCCATTTCTGCCGCAAACGTGGCAGTCGAGCCCATCTCCGATGGTTTCGACGAAGGCGGCTTTGCTTATGCCCCTAATGAGGATGCCTACTTAAAGTCATTCAAGGAAAATGGTTCGAGAACTCTTTCAGAGCTCGTTGGGAAGTTTGAAAGCTCCAGTTTTCCTGTGAATTGCATTGTTTTCGACTCTTTTCTACCATGAGCTCTTGATGTGGCCAAGGAAAATGGCATATATGGAGCCTCATTCTTCACTAACTCACTCATTGTGTCCTCTCTTTTGTGTCATATACACCATGGTCTATTTACTTTGCCTCTCAAGCAAGATGACGTACCGTGCCCGGCTTACTTGGAGATGCTGCTGAATCAATACTCCATTTTGGAAATGGCTGATTGGATTTTCTTTAACAGTTTTGAGGAGTTGGAAAATGAGGTAAGGTGTATCATATCGTATGCCATTGAATTCTTGTTAGAGATAATGGGTGGCTCATATTCACTAATGTGTACATTCAAGGGGAAGGGACCTATCCCTATCAAGGTTTAACAAACCGGAATTGGAGACCCGACCGATCCCAATCGGTTCCGGTCTGGACTGGTACTGGCCCATCCGGATCGGATACAGAAAGCAAAAAAAAAATTAAAAATTAAAAAAATTTCAGACCGTCGTCGGGCTGCCAAACTGATGTCAGTTGCTGGACCGATGGATCAGCGGTATCGAACGCCGGACCGACCAGACCGGTCGTCGAACCGTCAGAACCGGACATCGGACCACCGGTCTATAACCCAGCGATACAATCCTTTGTATTGCGAGTTGGAACCGGACCGCTATGATCCATTCCCAGTACAGACCGGTATTGTTTGATCTGTGAAACCAGGCTCCCTATAGAGGTCACAGATAACTTGTTGTGTCAGGTCATTATCATGGCGTTAGGGATGCGGGGATTCTGCCTCCCGCAGTACGGTACGGGTATATTTGGGATTTTTTCTATATATCATGTAGGAGTATAAATTGTAACCCTAACATAGTGAAAAAAAATTTTCTGCCGTGGACATAGGCTTTGCCAAACCACATATATCTGCATGCATTGCTTTGATCTTTGTTTTATTGTGTTTATTATTATTGTTTGATCCCGATCAACAATTCTTCTAATCATAAAATTAGAAATGAACAACTATTAATTGACTCAAGGGGTTGTGATTGAGGCGTTTGGGAAGTACTAATGATATAGGGGTGTAATAGTACTTTCACTTTCTATTATGCTTTGCCCTAACTATATGGTATTTATGACGTTGCTGCTCTCTGTAACACTTTTTCTGAGCTTTCGAGAATATAATAGAATTTGGTCTGTGGACTTAGGCACTATTTGTCGAATCACATAAATTTGTGTCGTGTGTGCTTGATTTCTTCATCTTGTTCGTCAAGTAAATAATCTTTGTTTCTTGTATGGTTTTGGTTATAAAGCATTAAAATTAGTGTTAATTTTCAATGTTTTATGTTAAAAAAAGGCGATAAAAGGCGAATCGGCTCTCTGGAGAGGGATTAATATGATTGGGCCAATGGTTCCATCAGCATACTTGGACCGGCAAATTGAGGAGGATAAAGGGTATGGTGCTAGCTTATTGAAGCTACACCGTGACGAATACAGCGAATGGCTAGAATCAAAGCCAATTGGATCAGTAGTATACGTGTCTTTCGGAAGCATGGTATCATTAACAGTGGACCAGATAGAAGAGATGGCGCTCGGATTTAAGGGAAGCAACTTCCATTTCCTCTGGGTGGTGAGAGAGTCCGAGCGTGCAAAATTGCCAGATGGATTCATAGATTCAACAAAGGAGAAAGGCTTGATTACAACTTGGTGTGATCAGCTAGAGGTGCTAGCTCACCAAGCTGTTGGTTGCTTTGTAACACATTGTGGTTGGAACTCCATACTGGAAGGGTTGAGCCTCGAGGTGCCGATGGTCGGAGTGCCAAAGTGGGCTGATCAGATGACTAATGCTAAGCTCTTGGAGGAGGTATGGGGGGTGGGGATGAGAGCTGAGGAGGATGAGAAGGGAACTGTGGGGAGAGAAGAAGTTGTGATGTGTTTGAGGGAAATAATGGAAGGAAAGAGAAGGAAAGAGGTTAAGAGGAATGTTAATAAATGGAGGGAGATGGCTAAGGAAGCAATTAGTGAAAGTGGAAGCTCAGACAAGAACATTGATGAATTTGTAGGGAATTTGGTGAGTAGAAAGATATTTGAATGTTGAGTAGAAAAACTAAAATGAAAGAGCCTTAGCTTGTATTGGGGGCTTGAAAGTTGTGGGTTAAATGTGTTGAGTATAATTATTCTATCTAAATTTAAATAAATATAAGCATTGATAATGAAATTATTCTCATGATAATCGTATAATATTAATTAATATAATGAAAGTAAACACTCTTACAAATACATTAAGGGTCCGTTTGGATCGCAAGAATTTAAGGGTGAGAATTGGAATTGGCAGGTGTGAATTTCAATTCTTGCATTTAGATGACCAATTTTCATGAGAATTATAAATCACGTGTGCATTTTAATATCACACAATTCCCACAATTCTTTAGAATTGTAATTCAGAGAGGGGAGGGGGTGTTTATTGGAATTCCAATGTAGGTGTGAATTTAAAAAAGGGTTAACTCCACTTACACCCCATCACTACCACTATCACCACGCCACCTTCACCACCATCACCACGCCACCTTTACCACCACCACCATGCCACCACGCCACTTTCACCTCCACCCCCACCCCACCACTACCACCACCACCACCATCCCCACTACCACCACCAGCTCACTACCATCACCATCATCCCCACTACGACTACCACCCCACTACCACCACCACAGTCCCCACTATCACGACCACCACGACCACCACCACGCCAGCTTCAAATGTAATTTCCAGCAAATTCTACCAGGCCAGGCCATCTTGACATGGATAAAGCCTTGGGTTAATGTGCTTGTGCAAGCGCGTCTAAAAATCCGCCCAGACTGCCTTCCCGGCCCACTGCCTGCCCGGCCCACTGCCACCTCTATCTATCCACGTAGCTACCAACAAGCCGCTAGATAGTGAATGATTCTGGATGGGCTATCCAGCGAAACTTTTCCAAATTAATAATGGCGAACCACCATTGTCTTCGGCTCCGAGCTTCCAGCGGCTTGATCTCGCCTACAGTTTGCAAAAATGGCGTTCCTTCTGAACAGAACCACCATATTTTCTCTCTTCCGATCTCAATCTTAGCCTCAGGTATTCTCTCTCTTCTCTTTTCTTCATCTCTATAACCAATTTATCAAATTCTCTCTCTCTCTCTCTCTCTCTCTCATCATTTTCATGACGTTTGGTCTGAATGATTTGAAGCAGAGGACGGTGGATCGGTTCTTCCTTTCAAGCCGTGGATTCCACGTCGAACCAGGGACTCGTGAGAAAGCTGTAAACATGTCTTCCTCTTAAACTCTCTTAGGGTTTTATCATAAATCTTGTGGTTATACAGTTTAAGAATCCATTGTTTTTCATCAATTGTTCCATGATCCGGTACGGATTTTATCTTCATGGAATCAATTCAGCACTGGAATGCATTTCTCGTTATATGATTTTTTGTTTTTTTATTTCTAAGAAAATTGTGATTGATTTTTGATGTTGATGGAGGCGCCCTTTCAGCTTCTTGGATATGGTTTTGAAATTTTTATTCTTTATCTTTTCATCTAGATCTAGTTATAGCTGTACTTCACATTTTATTTCCCTGTCATATTGAACAAAGTCATGTGGTTTTAACTTTCAGCTTTTGGAAGAACATCCTGCTCTAAAGCGATTTAAGTCACATAAGAAGAGTGTGAAGCGACTAAAAAGAGTTGGAGATGTTCTTGCAATTGTTGTTGTTGCAGGTATTCTAAATTCAAGGAATTGGCTACTCTCTCTCTCTCAGTGATTTTTTTCTTTTCAAATATTAAAGCAAAAAATAAAAATGAAGATAGAATTGTATGTTTACAGATATTCATTATCGACATTGTTTAAGTGTGCTGCAATTATACTAGACTAGTGGTGAAATCTAGTTATATTCAATATTTCTGTGACTGATTTAAGGTATTACATAGATGGGTTGGTAATATAAAGAGAGAACCCAATTATTCATGGTCATTCATTGGGTTAGAAGTTAATTTTTTTTAATTTATAAACCAGGGTTTTAAATACCGGAACCGGTTGCCGGACCGGTTCAGGTCCGGATCGCCGGTACGGACTGGTACCGGCCGGTCCGGAGCCTGTACAGAAAACAAAAAAAAATATTTTAAATTTAAAAATTTTAGATTGCGTTGGACAGGCCGGATCGGTCGCCGGACCACGGGTCCATAACCTAGCGATACAAAGGCTTGTATCGCGGGTTGGAACTGGACCGGTCCCGTCCGGTCCCGGTATCGACCGATCCTTGAAACCATGTTATAAACTGCTGTATTATTTGATGAATGTTTGTCAATAATGAAGGCGAAGATGATATATAATGTGGAGGGTATTACCAATTGTCATCTGGCAGTTCTTTCTGCGTGCTGCTTAGCATTTTAGGCTCATATGTGCTGGACTGCCATGAGAACATTTCTCTGATTGATTTTGTTCAGAAATTTTTCATTTTTTGGATGAGCTTATGTTTCAGTCCACTTCCTATAGTCACTAAAAGGAAACTAGAATTAGTTTGGATGGTAACATGACAACCTCTAACGTTATAATTGTGTGGATAGGGCTATGTTTGGTGGCCTATCCTCTAAATCCATGTCATCTTTTCCTATGGGCGTTAAAGGAAGTCCCATCCATAATAGGATCCCATCGAGGTCCACTAAGTCGTCTTCCTATGGTTGGAGAGCAACCCTATTCGAAAAAGACAAAGATAATGGGCATACTTGTGTTACTTCAAAAGTTTGTCCTTTTATGGCAGGGTGCTTGATGGTTCATTAGAGGCTAGAAAGAGTTCATCTTCTTTGCCGTGTTTTTATGCTTTTTTTGTGTTTTTGTTTGGAAGTAGTAGGGGTTTTGGGGAGCCGCTTAGAATGAAGATGCAGCTTGTAATGGTGAAAGTGGAGTTACTGTTATGGTGGCTCTTTACTGTCAAATAGAGTTGCTCTCTCTATTTGCCATCGTTGTTCCAGAATTTCTTCCTTTAATTTTGGTAAACATAGACTCCCCTCTCTATACCTCTTCTTTTTTAGCTTCTCTCATTCCCTTTACTTTTTCTTTTTCTTTTTCTAGATTGGAATCTTTTTTCCCTAGTGCTATGGTGGTTGAAGAAGTGTCCGAGTGTGGTACTTGTAGTTGGGCATTGAGAGATGAGGCTGTGGGTGAAGTGATAGTGAGGGATTCAGGAGAAAGTATTAAGATCTTTTGATTGTGTTAAGTATCTGGCGGTGGATAATCATCCATTGGAATGTTTGGTTTATGGTAAGGATGTCATTAGAGTTGTCTCTATGATGTCAGTAAGGTTTTTTGATGTCAGTAATGTTATCTTTAGAGATAAATGCGGAACCATTTGTCATGTGTACTCAGGTTCAGCTTGTCAGGGTGATTCTACGTGGGTAGAGATTCTATCTTTGGTGACAGGGTTGAGGGAAGCGAAGAGTATGGGTTACATGTTTGGAAGTAGAGGGTGATTCCGCAACGCTAATTTCTTGGATGGGTTCTATGCCGGAGTGGCCATGAAGGCTTGCTCAGCTGATTCACTTGGCACGTTATCTTGGATGTGGGCTGAATATTTCACTCAACCATGTGGTTGAGATCAGCCAATTTGAAAGCGGACATCTTGGCTATAGGAGTGTATAGGGAGACATTATTCACTGGGATCCCACAGCTGAGATGCTAGGATCCAGGACTGAGTTTAGGAGAGATGTCTTAGCACCTGTGTATTAGCCTTGTATTAGTTTTGTTGATGTGTTTTTTTCTTCTCTTTTGTCGCCTAGCTGTCCATCTTAGACAGCATTTTGCTTTGTACTATATATATATATGTCATATCTGGTTAATTCATAAATAAAAATGTTGCATCTTTGGAGCCTTTGAAAGTTTTGCTCCTTGTATAGATTGAATTAGAAGTGGGTTCTCACCTGCAGTTGTTAGGGTAAATTTTTTCCAGATGATATGGTAGAATGGTAGTCTCCAGCAAAAGAAGGCACTTTTTCGAAGGGTGGGGTTTTAGCTAGCCTCTTAAGGAGTTCTCTACAATGGGTCGAGGAAGTGAAAGCACTTCTCTATTGTGATGGAGAAGCAGCATGTGAATTTTGATTCAAATGAGAAGAGAACGTACAAGGAGTTGCAAAAATCAAAGTGGACTTGGTCCCTAAAAAAAGGTGAGGGGAGAGGCATTCTAAATCCTATACAGTTAAGTGGAATATTTTTTATCTTTGAACATTAGGAGTGCAGTATTCTAGAGATTGGTAGGTGTCGGTTTTAGCAAATATAGGAGTGCAGAATCTTGATGCTCTTCTGTTATAAGACTTAAAAATGGAAATGCTGGATGCAAGAGTTATATTTGTTATATGAAGGAGCAAGAAGTAGAGCTATTTGGGTAGCAAGGTGGACAGCTTTGTAAGGGAGTTTCCTCTCTCATTATTGCTTTGTGATTTGGAGGTTGAAGGGTTTTGGACCTTTCCTGTGTATATGGGCCTAGGGATAGGCAAAGATTGACCTCCATCTTGGGAGGAGCCTTTTCTTCAGTGTTGTTGTCTTCCTTTCCGAGATCTCTTTCAGATCATATTCTTATTTTATCGGAATGCAAGGGCAGGTTTAGGAAGGCTTCTCCATTTAGATTTGAGAATATGTGGTTGGAGGATGTTGTGTTTGTATCAAGGGGAGGAGGTTTTGTTTCAAGTTTGTGAGACACCTGTCTTTGTATTCTATAGGAAGTTAAAAGCCTCTAAAAATGAAATTAAAAAGTGGAATAAAAAAGTTTTTGGGAGGGTTGATGGAGCAAGCAAGAGGTATTAAATGAATATCAAAATTTTGGGCAAGAAAGATGATAAAGGATCTCTGGGGCAACTCATAAATCCACGGCTGTTTGGGGAAGTATAATAGAGAGACGTGAAAAAAAACTAGCATCTTGGAAGTCGAGATATCTATCCAAAGGAGGGAAGATGGTCCTGATTAAAAGTTCGTTGTCTAATTTACCAACTTACTTTTGGTCAGTATTAGTGATTCCGACGTCGGTGGCAAACAGAATCGAAAAACTTCAACGTGATTTTCTGTGGTGTGGCATGGGGTAAGAACATAAATACCATTTGGTTAAATGGAGCGAGGTTTGCAAATTGAAAGAAAGTGGTGATCTTGGGTTAAGGAAATTTAATGAAGCTTTGTTAGGGAAGTGGCTGTGGAGATTCGGGGAGGAAAGAGGAAATCTTTGGAGAAGGGTGTTTGAGGCTAGATATAGGAGTTTTTCAGGGGGTTGGTCACCTCAACCTACCAAGGGATCCTATGGCGTAAGCGTGTGGAAAGGCATAGCCAAGTTGAATGCAAGTTTTGTGGCTGGTACGAGGTTCGAGATTAGGGAGGGAGATAGAATCAGATTTTGGACTGACCATTGGGTTGGGAATGCTGCACTCGGTACCCAATTTCCAAATTTATTCAGGTTGGTGCAAAATCAGGAAGCCTCAATTTCTGAAGCTCTTGTTAGGGATCAACACGGAAGATCATGGAATTTGAATTTCAGAAGACCCCGATTTGATAGGGAAATGGACTCTGTTACCCAGTTATTGTCAATACTTCAAGGCTATGTTTCCTGATACCAGAAAGTGGATTTGGGGCGGTAGAGGGAAGTTCTTAGTTTGATCGTGGTGGCATCTCTATCAGCTGATGGGTCAAGCTCTGAAGTGAAGAAAGCATTGTGGACAACTTAGGCTCCTTCAAAAGCGGAATTCTTTATGTGGCCTGCAGTAAAAGGGAAACTTTTAACTCTTGACAACGTTATGTCTAGGGGATGGTCAATCCCAAACAGATATTTTTTCTGACGCGGAAAGCGTATCTCATGTACTGTTGCAGTGCAGATTGGCTTATGAGGTGTGGGGATTCTTTCTGAGTTGGCTTAGGGTGGTTTGGGTTATGCCTAGAGAGGTTGAAGGCTTGAAGCTTTCCTCTGTTGTTGGGGTTGGATGAAAGGAGGTTCTAAAAAAGCAGTTCTTTGGAACATGTGCCCGGCAGTGATATGCTGGTTTCTTTGGAAAGAAAGAAACAGCTGAATATTTGAGGAAAAAGTGAAGAATGTTGAGGCTATTATAGATCAGATCATCTCTACACTGTACTCTTGGGCTAGCACACATTATGTTTCCAAACAATATTCAGTTTTATCAGTTTAAGGGTGATTGGGATTTTTTGTAATTCTTCATTATGATCTTGAGACTGATTAGACTCTTTTTCCTCTTTCATCTTTAGGTTAGTCTCTCTTGTGTACACTCTCCGTGTACAGATGTAAATTGGGGGTTTGATACCTGTATATGGCTATTGCCTGATAGAAAACTGTAAATTATGCTAATACCGAAAAAAAAAAGATGATAAAGGCTCTTTACAGACTGGGGGGTAATACGTTGATCAGGGAGAAGTTGAAGATGACTTTAAATGGTCAGCTTGATTGGAGGAAATTAGTTCAAGGTAGCAAATTCTAGAGCCTTTTGGTTGAAGGTGGGGGAATAAAAATACAAATTTCACAATATGGCGATGCTCAAAGCAGGGTGAATCTCATTCATAGTTTGGAAGTTGATGGTGTGATGTGGGAAAGGGAGGCGAAAAGGAAGGGCTATCAAATTATACTATAAGACATTTTCTAAGAAATGACAAATTATAGGCTTTTGGGTGGAGTTCGTTTTGGAAGTATCTCCTTGGAGGATAGTGATGTATCTGAGAATCTTTTTCTAAAAAGGAGGTTAATGGGTTTATTGGTGAGCTTAATAAGGATATGGCATCGTGCCTTGATGGTTTCTCTTTTGCATCTATATGAAGTGTTGGGATATGATCAGAAAGGATGTATTAACGACTGTAAGGAATCCCATACCTATTTGTCCATTGGGCCTTGTGCTGGTGCCACTATTATTTCAATTATTCCTAAGAAGGAGGTGCATCTACCTTGAAGGAGTTCAAACCTATTAGTTTGATGAGTAGCTTTTATAAAATTCTGTCAAAGTTGCTAGCCAATAGGTTGAGGAGGATGTTGTCATAGGTGATAGCCAACAGGTTGAGGAGGATGTTGTCGTAGGTGATCTATTGCTCCTAGAGTACGTTTGTGGGTGGAAAACGGATCCTGGATGGTGTGCTGATTGCACTAAAGAATGCAATTCTAAAATCAAAGCATGGAATATATGACTAAATTGCATGCTTGATTGGAGAAAGCTTATGATTATGTTTACTAGACCCTTTTCTCTTCTGCTTCCACATCTATTCTGGTGAATGGAGTTTCTATTATTTCTTCCAATCTTCTAGTTAGCTGAGACAAGGAGATTCATTTTCTCCATTCTTATTTGTTGTGGTTATAGATCCATTTATTAGATTGGTGAAGAGGGTAGCTTGTCTCATTCTTATTTGTTGTGGTTATAGAGCCATTTAGTAGATTGGTGGAGACTGGAGAGGGTAGCTTGTCGGTACCTTTTGGATTCTTGCCTGGAGGATGATGCTAGTCTCTCATCCAGTTTACTGATGACACTCATTTCCCATGGAGCTTCTGATTTGCAGTTGAAAATTTTCAGGTGTAAACTTGTTTGTTTTGAAGCCGTGTCTGGTTTTTAAATCAATTTGGTAAGTGTGAGATTTTGGGGGTAGGGAATGTGGTGAATTAATATGGATCATTTGCATGTTAATTTAGAATGTAAGATGGGAAAATTTTAGACTATGCATGTGGAAATCCCATAGGTGCAAGTTGCATGAATACCTCTGTTTGGGATGTGCAACTGTTGAAGGATGGGAAAGAAATTGGCGACTTGGAAGAGTCATTATCTGTCTAAAGGAAGGAAGATAGATGACTTTTACTAGAAGCTCTTGGCTTATTTAACCACATATGGATCATTTGCATGTTAATTTAGAGTGTAAGATGGGAAAATTTTAGACTATGCATGTGGAAATCCCATAGGTGCAAGTTGCATGAATACCTCTGTTTGGGAATGGCAACTGTTGAAGGATGGGAAAGAAATTGGCGACTTGGAAGAGTCATTATCTGTCTAAAGGAAGGAAGATAGATGAC